>VXBO01008875.1:30116-83113 GCA_013400135.1 Rhinoptilus africanus
GACAGTGAGGGGACACGAGGGGGATGCAAAGAGAGGTGGCGCTGGGGGCAGTGAGGGGACATGAGGGGGATGTGAGGGGAGATGGCACTGGGGACTTGAGGGGAGATGGCACGGGGTCCCTCATGACCCGGCTGAGGGGAGTTTTGGCACAGTGAGAGGACATACGGCGAGAGGAGTGTTGGGGACAGCCAGGGGGTGAAGGGAGATGGCGTCGGGGTCCTCGCAGCCCCAGGCTCAGTGAGGGAACACGGGGGGAGATGGCGCTGGGTACAGAGAGGGGACACAAGGGGAGATGGCGCTGGGTACAGAGAGGGGACATGAGGGGAGATGGTGTTGGGTCCCTCACAGCCCCCTGAAGGGAGATGAGGGGGTGATGGTGTTGGGTGCCCCTTGAGAGGACACACAGGGGGGTCAGCAGGCCCCAGTTTGGGGACACCAGGCGAGGCGGCCACCATCCCCCCAGCGCCCAGCCCATGGCTTTGCTGCACTTCGGGGTGTTGGCAGGGGCCAGCCTCAAAAGAAAGAGAAATATTCAGTGGCCCGAGGGAAAAATGGGGGAGTCTGCAAGGCACCCCCCCCAAGGGCTTCAGCAGCCCCGAGATGAAGAGGGGACCCGTCTCTGCTAAGGTCCATGTGCTTGGTTCCGTGGCACCTCGGAGCCAAAAATGGGTCAGATAAGTGTTGCTCAAGCCAAAATCTCCCGTCACTGGGAAAAGGTCCTAAAAAACCCCAAATGCAATCCCCTGCTTGCCATCACAGGACGGAGCTAGGAGTCGGTGCGGAGGCTGAATGGAGGTGGGGGGTTGAAGAAATAAAAGATAAAATTAATAAACCTTCCTCCTGAGATTCAGGTGAAAAGCCCTGATGGGGCTGTCCCTCAGACCTGGCTTATTGCCCTTGCAACACCCAACCCTGAAAACTGAAAATGGAACCGAAAGCGAAAGCAATTAAAAAAGGAAAAGCCAGCAGCCCTCAGGAGCGCATTCCCTGCGCCATTCCCACCCCTTCCTCCCTAAATAACCTGCTGGCAGGGAAGGGATGAGCTGAGCAAGGACTGGGACGGAGAAAACACGCCAGGCCAAGCCTGCTCCTTCCCCGCGTTCGCAGGAACGGCCCAGCCAGTTTAACAGCTTTGGAAACTGTGGGAGAAACTCCCAGGGAAGGGAAGGGAGCGCAGCTCGTTAGTGCTTGGGTTAAAACCAAGCCAAACCATAAAGCTCCTCTTCTTTTCTCAGCTCCCCACCAGCGCCTGGAGAAGGAGAAGTGTTTCATCGAGTGAGATCCCAACAAGGATGGGAGCTTGTCTCGGCACTGGGGGAAGAAGGTAAAGCTCTCCTGCTGGGCTGGGGGCAGGTGGGACGGAAAAGACCCCGCTAAAGCACACACACAACTAGGGAGTAGCAGTCCTGAGCGTGAGCCATTTAAGCCTGAGCCCTAAGAAATGGCTGGAGAGAGCAGCAAGCTAAAGTCAGCCCTTTTAAAGGAGCACGACAGATAGAATACACCGTTTTTGAATTTACTGGTGAATTTTAGGATTTAAAGTGTGCTCAGGGTATAAAGAAAACGGGCCGTACAGAACCAGCCAGCAGGTAAGCGCATCCGTTTGCGTTCTTTCTCGCTCTGGAGGCATTAGAGGCACCCCAGCGTACACCCCTGTATAATCCCATGCTACACCAGACTTCCTGATCTCCTGCAGTTCTCCTGGATGTTCTGAATGCCCCAGGTCTCTGCTTTACTCCAAGTAAAACCAGTTGATTGTAATCCCTTATAGCAGCCACCACACAACTACGGATTTACATGGAAAATTCCCTGCTCCCAGCATTTAAAGACAGCTCCCATTCTCCCTGGGCAGGGTCAGGAGGAACCATCCCGCTCCTGCCACATGCTGGTCTGCTTCTTATCCTCCTCTCGAGAGATTTTCAACTCCTTGGGGCAGGATATAAAAATATATAAAATATTTTGTGCAATATTTTACAGCTCAAAGTGAGCACGAAGAACATCACCCACAGAGAGGGGCCATGGGGATAGCAAGGAAGGCCAGAATGAGTCACTGAGGGGTGTCTCGGCTCCTGCAGCAAAGCGTGGTAAGTGCAAGATAGCATCCTCCCAGGATCCATACCTGATCACGCAGTGCAGTCGTATGGTACTTCAGTAAGGTTGCCAGTCATCCGGAAGGAAATTAAAGTGACACAAGAAACATTTTAGGAGGTAGCAGTGTAGATTTAGGCACGAAAAAAATTTAGTATTTGGAAAAAACAAGGAAGGAATCGCAGGTTTATCAGGATAAGCAAAGAGCGAACCCGGCATCTCATGACCAACGTGCAGCCCTGTGAGCACACCTCCATTTCCACAACCAGGCACAAGTGTTTTGATTTTAAAATGTTCCCCATTTTCATTTGTTAGCAAAGGAACTCGGAACTAGATGCTCCTTTGGCAGCTGCTGTTTTAGGGATTCCAACCACTCGCATCCTTGTCTGCATGACTCAATGCTTTTATTGGCAACCACAACAGCACCTTGTAATTAGTGAGCTTGGTTGTCAGAGCCAATTATGTCATAGGGGAGTGATTACACTTCCGAGGGGGTCCTTCACCCCCAGTTTATCCCTAGGGAAAGAAGAGGCAGAGCAGATAATTGACGTAAGGCTGGAGTGAATCCAAAGCCAGACTGGCCAGGATTTCCCAAATCCCATCCTGGTGACATACCTGCCCCAAAAGCGGTTCACTTGGCAAAGCAACACCAGGCACGTGCTGAAACCATGAGACGGCAGAGAAACGAGGCAGCGGACCCGAGTGAGTGGCACCGCGGAATTTATGAGCCATGGCTCTGTCACCTTTCTGCTGTTGACCATTCTCTGAACTATTCCGATGCAGGAAGTGGTACGACGCAACGCTCACCTCTCTGCATCCGGCTCCTGCTCTTAATGCAGCCCCTGCACCCACGTGACTGCTCAAAGAAACCTTCATCTGCCATTTTTAAACTCTAAATGTCTGGGGGGAGTTCCTTGTCCCACTCCTAAAGCATCCATACCAGATAACCAAGGAAAGTGCAGTAAGCTTTACACTTATTACATAGGGTCTGCACCTCTCTTGGTCACACAAGGAGCTGCAGGTTTCAAAGTGCTAATGCCACAAATCAGACGGTCTGGGACAATCCCAAACACGTACACAACTGTTAAGTGTCGTTAATTTGCACTTGTATACAATACCGAAAAACCCCCATCTTCATAAAGCAGAAAGGACAAGGCCCAAGTGCTCAAAATAGTTTTCAAACAGAGTATTTAGTCCTTAAATCATCTCCCTGCAGAAGAAACTGCAAAAACATTTTGACCAATGTATGAAGGGGGCTGTAGCAGCCCACACATTAAAACCTTCCCCTTTCCCACCCCAGAATTCAAAACATAGTTTTGCCCTCCTAATTAATATCTGCCTTAATGACATCACTTAGCTATAACAGTGACAACAGCATCACATGTAGAGCTCTGACCACTTGAGGAGGAAACCACTGTCCAAGAGGTGCTTTGTCAAAGCAACTGATTCACAACATTTCGCGTTTTTGAGCGGCTCTGCTCATCTGCTGCTAACGCTGACAGCTCTCTGGAGAGCCGAGATTTAAAATGGTCAAAAAACCTCAGTGTTGTCTCAAGGCAAAGTGCATCTGCTTTTCAAGAGATGAAAAAAGAAACGACTGCTCCATGAGACAAACGCTGCCGCTTAGGGTTAGCTGACTGCGCCACAGGTTTTGGAAGAGGAAGATCCTCTGCTCCCCCTTTCAAAAATCTCTTCTGTTACATGACAGTAAGAAAATGTGACTTTAAAAAAAAAGTTGAAACTGTTATGAGCTTTCTAGGGATATAAATGTCAATTTTTTGATGTCCCAAGAGATTAGCTTAGAGCTCCAGAAAAATAAAACCAAGCCTCTCCTCATCTGGGTGGAAACAAGGAGACATGAGGAGCGCCTCAGTCATTTTTCCAGCAGACAGTGCTGTGGCCTAGTGCTCTGTTTTGTGCTGTACGCTAATGCTCTTCCACTTCCAAGTCCTGCCTGAAGGATTCAACACCCCATCTCCGTAGAAGGGGAATACATGAATTTCTCATGCCTGCTCTCAGGCCCTGCCAACTGGAGTAATTTTAACCATGATTTCTATTCATTTATGTTCAAAATGGCAACATTTACGTTAAGGAAATTCTCTTGCCTTTGGAACAAAAGCCAGGGAAGGATTTGAGTGCAGAGATGCTGACCTCAGAAATACAGACAGGCCAACCAAGCAACATTATGATAAAGTGTTTATTCATTTTTTTTTAAATATCAAATTTTTTTACACATCAATTTTGTTGATAAACAGTCCCCCAATATTTAAAAAAAAAAAACAACAACCAAAAAAAATAATAATAAAAAAAAGAATCAAGTGTGTATTACTTTGGGCAGAACCACATCCCATTCTCTGATGACACAACCACTCCTCCCTTCAGCCACCTGCGAGGACAAGCGCAGCGCGTTCAGCCCAGAAGAGTAAATGATACAAATGCAACCAGCTTTAGGATTCCTGAGTATTGATTCCCTCAAGTTCCTTAAGTGAGTTTGTAAAACTCTTTAAGCTAAAAAGCATCAGTCAAAGAGTAACCCAAACCGCTACGCATTTGGATCACGGACTAAGCTACGTCTTACACAGTGCAGGAAGAAATCTCTTGAACGCTTCAGAAGGGAATGATGTACACGAAACCGACCCCATTTCCCAAGCTGACCTCTGAGAGAGGCAGGCAAAAATACCTCTTGATTTCTTCTCTTGGAATTCACGTTAGAGTTCTGGGGAGCCGTCTGGCAAGAAGGCCAAGTCTGGTGAAGAAACCTCTAGGATCTGTTCCTCCTTTTATTCGTAAATGGCATAGTGTTCTAAAGAAAACTTATGTGGAAGTTAAGCATTCAGCAAGTACACTTAAATATTGCTACTTTTGAGGAAAGGAGACAGCAAGAGGGAGAGACAAAGACAGAAAGAAGGGAATGCATCTAGGAGGGACAAGGATAACAGTCCTGGAGACCGAGTGTCTACGTAGAAAGTTGACCATAGGGAGCAACGAGGCAGAGATTGTCACGATAACGCAGCGTAGCTCAGCTCTGTCCAGGAGCAGGTAAACATGCCAGGGACCATCGCCAGGAAACATTTCCTCCTCTTGTCAGAATAACCTGTGCCTAGAAACTTTCAGCTGTCGATATTGCACGAAACATCACCTCTAAACTCGCCTTGAGCCTCACGTACAGGAACAGCAAGAGGCTGAGTAAATTCCTCCAGTATCTTCAAGGACCCGAATACACCTCAGAAACCAACAGCAAGGTACGCGTCCACAGCGGCTTCAGGAAACACCCAGAAACCAGCTCCACGGACCCCCACAGATGCTGGCATCTTTATGAAGCAGCTTCCGAGTGTTGCTTTGTTCTCTATAGATGGACTTTTCATACTGAAATCGTTCTGCTAAGCTGGTGTGACATTACTACACTGGAGCAGTGATTAACGAGGAGGGGAAGAGAAGAGAGTGAAGAGCCTTATTTTAGGCCAGGGTGCGTGGCTCCTTGGATACCTGAACAGCTTTTGGCGTTACCTTTATCCCTGGCTCTAGCCAACAAGCCGTCCCTGCATAAATAGAAATATTCCCACTTTATGAGCCAGCGTAAGCAGAGCCTACTTAAGGGATTGCTAAAGGCTGAGCAAAGGATGTGCACACACAGCAGAGAGGACAACACATGCACATTAAAGCAGAAGACAACTTTTAGACAGCATTCGCTAAATACATGTTCTACTACATTTTATTTTAACCTTACATACTCACCACTGCCCAGATTTTCTCCAACATAAATCTCACTCCTAAAAAAGTTATTCTCTAATTTAGCCGCACGTAGCCATTCACTCAAAGCAAGGCCCTAAAATCAAGAGATTTAACTCACCAGGCTTGGACCAACTTGATAAAATAGTTTTACAAGGATTTCTCAGTTGGGGGTCGGGCTTTGTTTCTAGTAGTTCAGAGAAAGTTACCCAGGAAATTCTATCACTATCGATAAATGCTTCAGTACAGCTTTGGCAGAAGGGCAGATTTCAAAAATTATATTCAACAAAGGCTAAACCTGAGCACTGAAGCAAGTTGGCTGATGCTCTAAAGCTTTTATAGCATAAATTCTGTATATGCAGTCTAAGTAAACTCGGCCATAAAACTAGAGCCTTTACCCAGTTTGGTGCAAAGCAGCAGTACTTCGTCTAGGCATTAGCAATTGCTTCTAAAAACCTAAAGTGTAACTATGGAAAGGGGTATAACATCAAATGGCTAACATCTGACGCTCCAAGAAGCTGGCAGAAGATGAACCTGCAGGCTAAGGGCGCAAATTCTGCTCTCGTGCATCCAAGAGGGCCGACCCGCAGCTGGTATCTGCGTACCAGATGGGGGCTTGCTCCCAGGACCACCTCACTGAGACCCGGGGCCTGAATCGGGAGCAGATTTGGCTGTTGAGACTGAGGATGCTCTGGATCCGAGAGCTGGGAGCTGCGTTCTTGTTGCTGCTTTTGATAGGGAACCAGACACAGGGGAAAATGGGTCTAATATAATCTTATTTCCTAAGGCTTCTAGAGAGAGATCTGACGACACTCTACTCCTGTACCAGCCCACGCGTTATACAGAGGGGACTTTTGCTGATTTGCAAGGAGAATATTAAAAAAAAAAACCCAAACATCAGCAGGATTAACTCTGACCGCCTGCCTGGTAAAGATCCTAAAGCTGTAGTCCTGCCTCAGTAACTCATTGTGGACATAGTCTCAAAGTGAATTACTTGATGCTGCTCTGGCAAGGGGTCCCCAAACAGCCAAGCACTGCTTCCTACATCAGCACGGATGCTGCCAGCATCCCAAGCAGTGGAACGTGAGCTAAATGTGTCTGGGAGCCCCAGGCCTAGCTGGTACATTCACAGCTCATGCAGAAGCTCCGTTCAACAGAGGAATGCCTTAAAGCTCTTTGTTATTCTAAAGGATCTCCTGGCTACCCAAGTGTCTAAGAAAAATCTGACAACCACCACTCACTGACATCAGAAACTCCTGCAAGCTCACAGAGGGAACCAAATTTGCGTTGTTTTGAAATGCTGCCCTGCATGAAAAAAAGCCTAGCGTACACGTAGGCAAATCTACGCCACGGGGAAAACAAAACACCAGGAACACAGGCCTGAGACAATGACAACAACAAATGAAAGCCATGAACAAAACACGTTTCCAGCTGCTGCTGACCCATCACTTCAGGTTTAGCTCAAAGCAGAAAGTTCAAGATGAACGCTTGACACAAAGCCGCTTCTGAGCTTTGCAAGTGGGACGATGTAAAAGTTCCTACTTAAAATTTGGTATCATGTTTCAGCCATGCTTTTCCTTCCCCTTCCCCAGCCCCAAGAGCATTCTGGGGCTCTGCAGAGCATCAAAAAGTAGTTCATCCCCCCCCCCAAAAAAAAAAGCATCTGGAAAGGGTTTCCTACAGCACAGCCTCGGTGAGTGCTCGTCAGGCTACTCGCCAAGGGCTTCCCAGAAGGCCACGATGGTTATAATGCAGAAGCCATGTCAGTGCATTTGTTTCAGAAACCCTATTGGGGAGCCCTCGCTCATTAAGAGGTATTAAATTAGTACCCCACCAGCCGCTACAGGCTTTCTGCAGTTTGCATTTCCACAGCTGAGCGGCTGATCATCCCCAAACATCGAGATTAAACTAGTGCAAAGCAGATTTCTTCATTCTTCTGATCCCATCCCCGCTCGGTGCATAAGGAACGCATCCACTGAAACAGTTCATTCTTCCAGGGGCAGAGGGGGATTAAGAGCCGTAACACACGGTTGGTTTGTTAAACAATTTCATGGTTAAGGTTTTGCCTTCAAGTGGTTGAGCTTGTTCTTTCGTACAGGGGAACACGGTGTGGGCAAGGCTAGAAAAAAAATAGTAAAACATTCCTTTTCCCTCCCCTCCCACCCCCTTACAATGAATACCAGCACATCTTCAAATAAGTTAAAACATCTCTTAAGTTTTGGTAGCACCAAATTCTATCCCTTCCCTTCTTCTATCCCCACGCTGTAAACTTGAACACGCTGGCCCAAGAGCATAAAAGGGTTTGGCAAAAAAACCAGGCCTCAGCCTTCCCCGTGCACACACAAAAACGCACGTTTCCAAAAGCCCCCTCCGCCCCTCACTCCTCTTGCAAAGTGTTACGCGTCTGTGGGCATCTACATACCTTTAGTAGCTGCCGTAATAGTTTCACCAGCGTCACAGATGGATATGGGGTTACAAAGCGCAGGAGAGCTACAAGAAACCCCCAAAATCCGTTTGGACAAGCGCTGTTTGGCGTCTGCGCCACACCGCCCTGGGCGTGCGCCTCCTGTCCCGGGCACACCCACGCACGGCCGATTCACTTCACAATCTGCTTTGCGTTGGACAGGGCGGGCATCTTAATGGCTTCTGCTTTTTATTCGTAACATTGGAGCTTATTCTAAAATCGTACATTTAAATAAAAACATTAATTTTTACCCAGTATGCATACTTAAAAGCTATCCTGTCCACAGAATGCTCGGACGTTTCCTTTCTTTTAAAAGGTCAAATCTAACAAGTAAAACAGAAGAGACAAGTTACTTTGGCTGCAAATAATCAAAAAATCTGGCTCAACATTCTGCTTGTACATTATGGTGTATGATTTTGATATGTCCTTTAAAAGAAAAGACACCCCAGTCAGCGACCTCTTCTGTAGTTACGTAGGAACAACGATACTCTTGGCTAGCAAAATGAGAAGAGCAAGATCTGCGTTTCCATCCGCTTGCTCCAGAGCCTCAAGAGCTTCCTGCGTGGTAAAACCAGCACCGAGGATCCGATTAACATCAGGCGCAGGGAAAGCAGGTGGTGGAGAAGCACCCGAGGTACGTCCAGTAGAGCCAGCTGGTGGGCTCAGCAGGGGCTCCTCACTCCCACCCAACGGCCACGGACCTTCAGGAGCAGAACTGCTGCTGCTCCCAGGTGCTCCTGCCAACAGGCTCCGAGTATCTTGAGAAGCACCTTCATCCAAAGCAGGGGCAGAGGAAACGCAGGCATTTTGCTCCAAAGTTGGACTCTGATAACCTTCTGCCAAAACCTCCGCCTGCTCAGAGCTCTGTTGCTGGTCAGATGTCGCTGAAAACTTGTGATTCTCCAAAGCACCTTCGAGAGCAGACTGCATGTGTCTGACAGAGCCGGCGCTGATGTTTTCTGGGTCAGAACTGCAAGGCTGTTTCCCCTCTGCTCTCCCACCTTCAGACCTCACCTCAGAGAAGGAACAACTCTGTTCCTGGCCGGCTGGATCCGAGCCTTTCTGCTCATCTTCAGAAAGCCCCTTCTGCTGTGCTGCTGGCTCTCTGTGAACCATTTCCAGCTGAGAGACTTCTTCCGAGGCAAGGATTTTACATTCTCCTTTCCGACTGATAATCAAGAGTTTGTGCAGCTCTTTCAAGGCTGATGCTAGAGAGAAAGATGGCTCTGAAGGCTCTTCTGAAGGTCTTCCTGGATCCGTGTCCAGCTGCTGGATGCTGGAGGGAGAAGAGCTGTCTTCAGCCACCAAATTAGACAACTCATTATACTCTGCAGGAATTTCACTAGTGCTTTTAGACTGCGGGACATCAGCAGCGGGAGGCGGATCACTCAAGGAGGACGCAGACTTCAGCGACTCCACCTCCATAGAAAAGGTGTCAGAGTTCAGGTCAGGCACACTTCTGTTCTCAGCCTGCCACTTCTGCTCGCTTGTTGAGCTGCGCGCTTCAGCTACAGACTGCTCAGCTACATCGATTTCCATGAAGGCTTCCATATGCACACAGCTACAGGAGGCTGACATTTGGATACTCCCTTTTGCACAGGAAAGATTTGCTTTCTCCAGTCCATCTCCTCTCGTTTCCGTAGGAGGATTTGCTCGCTGGCTGGCTTCTTCCACAACAAGTTTCTCAACCCCACCAACACGGCAAGGAGGTTCTGGGTCAGTCGTCTCAGTTTGCTTCTCCGGGTGTTCCTTCTCTGGTTCTTTGTATGTCTGATGGTCTATGGGATCCTGTTCTGAAGACAGAGATCTATCTTTATTTTGCCTGTGCTTAGTAGCAGCGTCAGCCAAACAATTTTCTTTTGTCACTTCCAGAGGATGTTCCTGACCATGGTCTTGTTCTTTAGCGTTACATTCCTTTAGACTGTCAGCAATAAATGTGTCTTTGAGTGTCTTCTGTGAAAGGCAAGCTGGATTGCAACAGGTTACCTCCCCTGGCTGGGGAGAAGGGTCGTTATTTGCCAAGGAAGCGTTATTGGAAAGATGCTGCAACAAGAGAGGATGTTCTTTTTCTGGGGTTATCTGGCATTCGGTTGGAGACTCAAAAGACTTGACGGCTCTAGGATCAATGGGCTCTGCGAGGCTAGATTCGGATGAGCAAATTGAAGCAGGGGCAGAGACAGAACGATCAAGTAATTGATTTGTGGGATTACAGATCTTGGAATTTAGTCCTGAAGACTGGACTGGATTTTGAAACCCATCAGAAGCTGGTAATGAGGGCGTTTCCAGTGAGGTAGTTTCTTTGTCACTATTCTCTAACAGAAGACAGAAAGAAAGCAGGAGTTAGGACACGGGAGAGCCACTGTTTTCACTGTGGTAGCGAAAACTTATAAACCGATAGCTATAAATACCTGGTCTGTGGCCCACTCCAGCTGCAGTAAACACACACTACATGCATCAAGGCTTCTGACGTTCTGTTTGGATTAGGAAACAAACACACCAAACTCGTGTTAGCATTCAGAGCACACCACATGCATGGTTATAGTCCTGCGACCTCGCAGCTCCCCTCCTGACTGCCCATCCAGACAGCGTGGGAGCAGCAGGAGCTCCTCGCGTTCGACGCCTTCCAGAAGGGGTCCTGCCTGGGAAATTCCTTACGTCAAGTCAAAAATAACTCTGCTGGAGAACAATTTAAAGGCTGTTCTGTACTATCTACACTGCACAGTGGTCCGTGGGTGATACTACACACTTGATAAAACAGAGGCAGCACAAGGCATGTGTCTAGCACCGCACTGGTGTGTTCTCCGTACAGCTGAAGTTATTCAGGAGCCATGGTTCAGGGAAACGACACTTAAGAGGGCATCTCTCTCTATGATTAGCTATTCTACACAATTCTCTATATGATTTGCTGTTGTCTTGCAACTGCTAGTGCCATTGCAGGCAAGAGAAGGGGAGCAAACACCAGCTTGCTGCAAAAGGGAAGCGAAAAGATCCTAGAGCAAAAGGCAGAAATCCCCCAAAGGAACTGCTGCCAGAGACTGGGAAGAGCAGAGCAAAGGGACAGCCAGGCATCACACCCAGCTCACTGCTTCCTTCTCCACACGGAAAACGGATGAGTTGCAGATCTCTATCAGTGGCACCAACCACTGGCTCTTGTTATCAGGACAGATTAAATAAGTGAACTTATCTTGCCAATGGTCTAATCTTGCTAATGCATCAGCTCTCATGCTCTCGTTAAATCACTAACAGGACCTTTGCTGTAAGAGCGCCTGTTCTTCCATTAAAGCCCTGCCCTGTCCAGTGTCAGATATCCAGATTTTGTGCTGTGTGATTTTTTGCGTTAGTTTCCTTTCCCTTCCCAGAGGCCTCCAAACTCAGCGGTCTTAAACACATACCGCTGTTTTACCCTAAGTCTCTCTCTTTTTACAGATACCCTGGTGGACTGGGGGACACGTGCAGCCAGGATTTCCTTTGAGTTCCACACCATGGAAGAAATCTGCCTTTTTCAACTCAGTTCCTTGTTTCTTTTATTCTCCATTAAATAAAAATAGTGCACTACACGCTGCGCTACTGCACTTCAGATCGATACGCTTTGGTATAAAATACAGCAGCCACTGCGGAGAGCAATCCCTTCTGTTGGCTGCACATCTGGTCTTAATGCAGCTACACCGACTTGGTGACACTGGAGTATTAAAAAGCCAGAATTCTCCTGCTGATTTTCACACCGCTCATCTTTCATGAGGGTGGCAAAAAGGCTTGTGACACAGCAGACAGATGAAAAACAGGCATCTTTTTCTGCTCCTGCATGGTAGGATTACGTTCACACTCGCTGCTCTCAAGACAATGCTGAGAGAGGAAGCAGAACTGCGTTTTGACTCAGAGGATAATAAGGGTCTGATCAGTCAAAGACATCAGGGATTTGGAGTCATTTCGACAGCAGAAGTAGCTGGTCTCCTGCCAAGCACTCCTCGGGGTCATCCTTAAGGGACCCGCTGTGCTCCTCCTCCCAGGGTACCTACAGGAGCTGAATCCCAGCCCCATCAGGGATATCGACCCAGCTAACACCCGGAACAAACCCTTCTCCACAAAGTGCACCATCAGGGATAAATTCCTCTCGATATTAGGAAAAGGCGGAGTTGTGTACGTGGTGGCAGTGCCTTTCTTGTATCGAAGCTGCCTGCATGAAAAGCTGTCTATGGGGTAAACTCCCTGAACACACTTCCTCCTAAAGCAACTGTAGTTTTGCTGCTAGTTTTGTAAATTCTCCGTAATCACAGAGTTTCTCAGTGGTGGTGGGAAACGTACGATATTGGCAAAAAAGGGCAAGCTCTCGGACATAAATGAAGCAAACAAGGAGGATCTAGATGACAGTAAAACATACCAAGACTCTACTACATCCTCACTGCCTTTCCGTGGGTGTTGAAACACCAGAAGTCAGCTGACAGAAGTCATGAGGCTTGCTTAAGTGAGCTTCAGGGGATTAAAGAAAGCTCAAGAATAATCCAGGTGCATTCAAAGTGAGAACTTTAATAGCCTGCAGATGTACGCGGCAATTCCTCCTGTACCGTCTACCAGAAGGCAGCAAAAATGCAAGGTGTTGTGAAAGAACAGAGGCCTTGCGGGGAGCTGAGCCTCCTTGGTCCTGCGTTGTGTTCTCTCCCTCTCCAGTCTCCTTGCACTTGTTTTTCCTGCTACCATCTAGCAGCAGCTAACAGCAGTGAATACTGTGTCCAGTTTTGGGCCCCTTATGACAGGAAAGACCTTGAGGGGNCAGTTTTAGAAGAGAGTATACATTAAGATTCTGACATCTTAGGGTACAGCGTGTGAGCCCGAGGCTTGTAACGTGTCTTAAGACTTACACACAGTCAGTCTAAACAAGACCTACCTTAGTTTTGTGCACGGGTGTTCTACAAGCATTAAGTGCATACATAAAATGGATTTCCTGTTCTCATAAATCTTTTACATTCCTCTAGGGCTCAGCATCAATGGAAAACAGCAGACTGCTGATTAGACTGAACAGAGCCACGTGGTCTTTAGAACTGTATTTGGTGCATAAGCAGCTTTGACTTAAGTCATTTTAGGCACTTTTCATCTTAAAGCACTCGACTAAAATGCTTTTATTGTAAAGACTCATATATTTGGGACTGAGGTTTGCTTTTTATTTGACTCTTTCCGCAGAGAACTAAGTCCCACCAACTACGATGTCTGCAAAGTCTCACCCAAAATGGAAAGATATTGCTAAAACCAAGCCAGGCTTCATCAGGTTCAAAGTTTTAACAGGAAAAGAACTAATATTTACATCCGCACATTTTCTCTGCCAGGTTATGTGAAGAGACACGAGCCCAAGCTACCGAATCCGACCTCCAGCTGCACCAAAACCTGACAGGGGCAAGGTCAAATCTATGTTTGTGTTTCTCTCTACCTGCTGTAACTTAAGTTAATAAGCATTTAAATTTGGTTTAGAAGTTGAACATGTAAACCATTTCTGGCTGATTCATTAAAGCCAGGCCTTCCTCTCAAGGTTTTTACATCTCTGAAAAACTTATATTCCTAGAAAGGAAGAAAATTGGTCGAAGGGACCAATAAGTGCAGTCCCGTGCTGCCCTTAATGTAAACAATTTCATTATTTCCACAAAAGTCATGGCTTACTCTTTGGACTATCAAGCAGCAATTGGGAAGCGTTAAAGAAAAAATTCAGTGCGTTACAACTGGTTTTATAGATATATAGATATATACATATATGGTTAAATCTGGTTATTGCACTTCAATTTTAAATATGGGCATGCTAGAGTCTGAAAAAATTAGCAATAAAAATGTGGAAGAAGTCAAATTTATCAGCTTAAACGTGACCTGGCAAAGAGTTTTGGCAGTTGTGTAGGAAGCAGAACCTTACTGTGTGCTTTCAGAGGAAAAATTAGCAGTAAAACTCAAAAGTCTCTATAAAACACTTGCATATAAAATGTTATCTTAAAAGTTTTGGAAAAGGCCTGAGCAATATACTTTGTGAGGTATTCACAGCTTCACTGTAATAGCAAGGGAAAAAAAAAAATGAAGCTTTCCTTTCATTAAGGGAGGAATTAAACACAAAATCTAGCTCATAGTGCAGCTTTCAGCTATTTGGGCATCTCCACTGCACTAAATTTTGCAGCTACCAAAATCTCCCGTAGCCCAGTCAGCCTGCCTTTGCGCAGCTTATGGATTCCAGAGGCACAGGGAATACATCTATGGGGAGAGTGAAAATTCTCTTTGCAGATCACATTCAAGGCTGATGATGTACATCAGGATGTGAATTCAGCTGCTGCTTTTAGAAATCTGGAGCAAGAGTAATCTTCAGTAAGAGAAGCAATTCACCTTCCGAGGGCACAAGCACCTTTCTAAGGAAAAAAATGCTGAAATAGTACTATTTCTAAAAATTGTCATGAACTTTCATCCAGAGATTTGCACTTACTGCTACAGCTTCTCTATTTTTATGTGCTGCAGCTATTAAGAACAGGATTTGCGGAAGCCTCCACAAAGCTGTCCTTACCCAAGGCTGCTAAAATACCACACAACTGAACCACGACCAGGCACCACAGCTCGACCCAGGTGAACGGGTGCCAGAGACAACCATTTATCTCCACACCTTCGAAGGTCAAGAAATCAGCGCGGGAAGGAAGTTGCAAGGAGAGCACAAATTAAGCAGCAAGCACTCCCCAAATGCCTTCATGCAAACAGATTTTGCTATACGGAAAGGAAAAGAGAAGCGCTGTTAGAGGCCACGAGCAAGAATAAAGCCCCTTTCTCTCCACCATTTACTCGCTGGTGCTGCATTAGACCGTATCTCCTAGGAGCTGAGAAGGGGGACTGCTGACAGACGTCCTGATGCATAGCAGGAAAACTATGCGGATTAATATTTCAACTGGGCTCCTCCTGGTACCTGCTTCCTCTACGGACTTCTGTATTGCTTCTGCTAGTTCCTGGTCTGCAATCTCCTCTGGCCGCACGTCTTCCCGCCCGGCCCCATACGCCAGCCGGGCACACTCTGGGAGCTCGCCCTCCGGGAGGAAAGTAGTCTGCGAGCCAGTCGTGCCGATCACTAGTACGTTCTTCTTGAGATCAATTGAACACTGTGAAAGAGCATCGAGACATCAGGGGCCTGCGTAAGAGTCAGTCAGTTCCCAGAGAAAAAAAAGAAACAAGGTTAAACAATCCATTTCCAATGGGAACGGCTCATAGCAGCTAAGCAGAGTGGGCCAAGAGCACCACAATAAGCAAAGTGCTCTGTGTAACTTGATTTGTAATAAATCATTCAGTTGGAAAGCTCTGAGCATCTCTGATCAGAGCAAAAAACTTCAGGGAGCAGCCAGACACTCTACAGCTATCCGTGATGTACGTAGTGTATGTACTTCTTTCCTAACTGTCTGGAAGATAATCCACCAGCAACTCTCCCCAGAAAAATCCCAATAAATTCACGTTCAAGGCATTTACGTTGCACTTAGCACTTAAATTGGAAGAGCCAGTAGCTGTTTCAAAAGAGATTTTGATACCTGATGCCTCTTAAGCATATCCAGTCCTAGAAGCATGTCCATGGGCTGCTCTTCAAGGATTGAGAAGGAGCACGCCAGGAAATCCCCTTCAATCTGCACCTGAGCTGAAAGGCAAGGGAGAGAAGTTACCACCTTGCAACGCTACAGGACAAAAAAAAGAAAAAAAATCTACTTTCTGCTCTGCCATCTCCTGGGAAAGGTCTGCACAAACCTGGGCAAATCTAAAGCCAGAGCTCTGATATACTGTTTGGCTCACAGAAGGGCTAGCCCTGTGCAAACCCCAGGGACTATCAGGCCTGCCTTGGTCTCAAGAAGTTAATTAATTTAAAAACTGACCTGCTCTAGAGCCTCCAAGCTAGAGGAGCTGCGGACAGCTCGTTAGAGCACAAGTCTAAAAAGCAACAACAGTGAAGAGAATCGATTTTTCAGACATTAGGGACAATCTCCTCTCATCCAGAAAACCTGCACAAGAGCACAGAGAGCCTTCCCTTCCCAAAGGAACATGAAACACTCCACCGTAGTGGAACCCTTCCCAAGCAACTCGCACTGCCCAGCAGTTCCACCCCAAACAGGAAAGATCCTGCTATTTCAATTAGCTCCATTTCTTTGCATCGAGAGCGAACACATCCTCTGAGCTGAGGACTCCCTCGCCTAAAAGTATTAAGGTAATACCATTAAAAAAGCATTAAACGAGACAGAAGCCAGACCACTGTGCCTGAGACAAACAAACATATTGCAGACCCACTTTTATTTCACTCCACGGGAGTTTCTAACAATTATAGCATTAAACCAGATACTCCTCGGTGCCAAGACTGGGAATGCAGGCAAACTGACGCCAAAGCTGCCCAAAGAATACCGGTACTTACCTAAATGCACTCTGCCAATTATTTTCTGCGTTCCTACACCTTTAGCGATGCCGGCCCACCGCCGATCTACCAGCCTCATTATGTTGCACCTTTCAGCACAAGCTTGGCTCATGATGGTCATCTGGGCACCTACCAGCAAGAGAATTCGTGTGAAATCCTGACAGCTCATCACAAATTAAATTCTCTCCTGGAAGGGTTTAAGATCTTGCACTCAGCAGCCGGGAAAGCACACTGCACCAGCAACTGCATTAGGGCATAAAGGTTTCCTGGGAATCCCACTGCGCTGAATTGACTGTGTACACACAGATCAGCACTGACGGTAAAGTACGTATTGCTGTAGAGCTGGAATAACCCCAAGAACTTCCCCTTTAAGGCTGTGGATGGGAAGCGCAGCATTAAAGGCATGCAAAATCCCCCCATCTGTAAAATGAGATAAGACACACATGTGGCAGTGACCTTTCTGGCATCGCAGCCCCAGAAATTCTCACAGGAGCCTTGATCTGGGGTGTTCGAGCACTCATGCACGCTGCTCCTCACAACAGTTGGCTCTGTTCGTCTTAAACAAGGCTGCTTTCAGGTTTCAATCAGGTGCTTTAAAATCTTGTAATGCAGTGGTTTCTTACGGCATTTTTGGGCAAAACTTCTGGAGCGTTTACTGTATCCCAGCCGTGCCTCCAATTCATTTTTACAGGGTTCAGGTTATGCCAGGGCAGGTTTAGATTGGATATCAGGAAACATTTTTTCACGGAAAGGGTTATTAACCATTGGCACAGGCTGCCCAGGGAGGGGGTGGATTCCCCATCCCTGGAGGTGTTTCAGAAAAGGGTCGATGTGGTACTGAGGGACAGGGTTTAGAAGGGGTTTTTGTCAGGGGGGGTTAATGGTTGGACTTGATGATCTCAAAGGTCCCTTCCAACCTCAGTGATTCTGTGATTCTCAGGGAGGGAAAGGAGAGTGCAGAGAAAGAGATGAAAATGGAGCAATTCACCTGAGTCAACAAAGGCTTTCACTGGATGTCCGTTGACTTTGCAGTTAATATACAGCATCACCACCTGCCCAAAACTCTCGGGGGCCTCTTCCATTGCTATCGTCATATTTTCTTCAATGTTTTGTTGCCTGAATTTAACGGAGAAGAGAGAGAAAAATCAGACCTTCCATCAGGCAGATCTTATAAGCATCCCTCCGCCTTAGATCTGGTAACCCCACCCGCTGCAGCTCACCTTACAAATAAGACGTTTAAACCACAACGAAGACTGCTCCGTTAGCTAAACATAGCCTTCTCAGCAGGGGGATTGCTAGTAATGATCTTGGCGTAATCCAGAGACACCAAGTCGCTCCCCAGCAGTCATGAATGCTGCTCCTTCCAACACCGTGCCTAACTCACACTACAGCATCAGACGGCCTTCTGTTTGCAACAGAAACCTGTCGCCACAGGGTTAACCTGGAGAACTTGCGAGCGAAAAACCTGTGTATTTATTAGTCACTCTAAAATAAAGTACTCAGGGCACACCATGAAGATGTTGCCAGTAGCTACAATGCTGGAATCCCACACAGCAGCTGAACATTAAAATCCTCCAACGTTTCCCTGGTATCTTTCCTTTCCAGACATTGGAAGGGAGGGAGATGAGCAAAACCGCAGTGAGAACACCACCACGAGCACAAGCCCTTGGTGCAAATTCAAGCCTACAGAAGAAATGCTCTTCAAAAAGCCCACCACGGCCCCTACAGCCATCTTGGAAGTGATGGGTATCCGTAGCGACTGCATCTGAAATAGCTTTATCTACCAAAAAGGGAAAAGGGCTTCCCATTTTGAGGCCATTTCATTTTTCCTCCTTTGTAGGGGAAGAGGAAAAACCCCAAGCTCCTCTCTGATCCATCTTCTGTACTGTGGTAGCCTTCCCACACCAAGATGGGTAGAGATGGTTTCTTGGTGGGGAAGGAAAACGGCTAACGGCACCCAAGACCTGGCTCATCTGGAAGCTAAAGCACCCTACTGCCAGTCCGTCCCGCTTCATATACTCCTGAAACACAGCCCATGTCGTCCTGTCTTGCCTTATTTAAGTGTAAATCAGATGGTTAACCTTCAAGTTTGTTTTCTCGTCAGATCCATTACTCTGTTTTCTCTGTGCTCGAGACTCTCCCACCTAAGATACACTTGAAGGGCAGAGAAGCGTCTCAAAAAAAATAGCAATCAACCTTGGGCAGAGCACATCTAATTAAGCAAGGAGTTCAAAGGAGCTAAGTTGGGTGTGAAATCTGGGGACTGCCAGATGCCCAAACTGTTCCCTAACAGCTGCGCAGCCTTGGACACATCGTCTTCATCTGTCCCCTCATCTGTGGAAGAAGGAAAGCGTTCCTGTGCCTCGGGTGTTTTGCTCTCTACAAACGCGTATTTTTCTGCATTGCTAAACGAAGCATTTATCTGGCACCAACACCTTGTCAGTCGTAATGCAAGAATGACACTTATCACAAATGAATTTTGATTACGACCAACGATGAGCCTGTATCAGAAAGACATTTCTTTATCAGGGCAAAAAAACCACCAGTCATGTTCTGACTCAAGGATTTATCACTGGATTTAAGAAATCCAGCCTCAGCCCAATGCAATTACATTTGGAAGGCAGCAAGAGGGAGCGAGCGCTGAGGAGCAGAACATATTTCTACAGAACATCTCTTCTAACAGCAGTGATGCTCAGAGTCTGGAATCAGCCAGAGAGACAAAAACAATGAGCAGGAGGCAAAACCAAATCTCAAAGGCAGCTGGGAGAAATGACGGCACGGTGCTGTGCAGAGGGCTCAGCCTGGAGGCTAACGCAGGCCCGGTTCTCTGGTTCAAAACACACCCGAGGCAGCCAAGTACCGCCCCTCAAGAGGATCTAAGATCTCTAAGTGCTTTCCCAAGCGCTTCAGAGTGGACCAGCTTGGGGAGCTCTGGGACATCACGCGCACAGACAGCGGTGCTGCCACCTCGTGATCCGGCCTCAGCTGGATACAATCTAAAGGATGGGGTGTGCCTACGTGTCCCCACTTCCCAACTTTCCCACGTGCAAACGTGGCTCAGAGCATTGCTCTGCAGGCATCTTAAGGCAGGATCTAAACACACTCTTTGCATCCTCCAAGGAAAAAACATCATGGATGGAAGCATCTTGTGGAAGAAAGCACCATGAAGACCTCCAGAGCCTGCAAGCAGCTTTGGTTCTCTACCTTATGTCTTCTTCTATCTTGGCTTGTGCCTCGAGATCAAAAGGGTCAGCGGAATAGAGTCGGATCCTCTCCTGCTCCCGCCGGGCTCGGTCCTGCTGTTGCTCCAACAACACCCTGGTGAATTTCTCTGCAGTAACAAGGAGATACAGAAATGCTTCTTATTGGAAATGACTCTTACAAATCAAGTTCTGGCACAGTAAACTCTTCTTTTTATGCTAGCGCGCACTCAGGGGTAGCTCAGCAGCACAGGCACCAAAGGCTGCATCTGAAGGCAGCAGGGACAGACCTCCAAGGATCGGTGGCAAAGTTGGGAACCCGCTGAGATGAAAAGCAACCGGAGAGAGTGCTTTCTCCTTGTGTCTGCTACCCAGACTCAGCACAATCAAACTCAATTTCCCTGGGCATACATTCTTATACGGAAGAAAAATGGAAAAAAACATGAAGGCAACAATATTTAAAACAAAGAGCTGCCATTGAAACAGGAATTCCTGCTTCTATTGCAGGAAAAATTGCCTATGCTATACTCCAAAAAAAACAGCTGATAAATGAGACCTGAAGCAGAAACCAGGACTACAGAACTTGCACAGTTCAAACAAGAAGCTTGTGTGCATGTTTATTTTCAAAAAGCTTCTGACTGAGACAGGAGTGAGATTTCATAGCTCTCAGATGGGCCATCTTAGGCCCATCTACAGGAACAGCTTGCAAAATCTATCGTGTTTTACACTCAGCAATCCCAGTAAAATAACAGCCTGTAGATCCAGCAAAGGCAAAACTGTAAGACATAAAAAGGCTAACAACAAAACTAACTTTAAACCCAAGCAACACAGGCAAAGGCAGGGACATTACAATCTCCAAAAGCTGGATGCCTACCACTGAAATCAAGAGGCCTCAGGCAGGACACCTGCTCCACAAAGTCTTGCCGCACGTTTTAAGAACACAGGTTTTAGATCCCTACTTTTTCTATGGACACTGGGTATTTTTTTTTTTTTTTTACTGCTTGGATCTGATCACATACATTCCCAAAAGGACTTGGCAATAAATTGAGTTCTGTAAACACAGAAGGTTGTGGGTTTTCTTCCAGAAATGCAGTTCCCATGAAGAAGCCCTCTCGCTCAAAGGCTGTTACATGTTTGGGAAGGCGCTGTGTGTGTTTTCTTATTTGTTTTTTATTTTTAATTAGGTTTCTGTATAGCAGGTGCCTTCTAAAGTACTTGCAGTGCATCCAGCACGGTCACATGGCACGTATTTATGTGTATATTTGGGCATCGGAGCCAGAGCTGGACTGGATCCGTGCCCGAATACCAACAGCAGCAGTACAGAACGATGAGAGCACTAACTAGTTCTACCCCCATTTCCTTCTCACAGCCCACTGCGGCGATTTGGGACTAAAAATGCACACCTGAATCAAAGTTTAATGCGCACAACAAGACAAGACGGAGCAGCAGATGAGCCAGTTCTGGGTGTCTTGGGCTTAACCTCTCGTTTCCTGTGCCCACTGCAGCACATCTTCTCAAGGTGATGGGAACAATTTCTCTACTGCGCTACAGACGCAGCGCTCACAAGAGGTGTGAAAAGCCTGGCAGCGCAAAGGACATGGCTTTAACTCTGGATACGAGCTAAAGTAAAAATGAAAAAATGAAGTAGGCCAAAAATATCCACGCAAGTTCCTTTCTAGCTTCCTTTGACCCCAAGAAATCACCTTCCCTGAAAGTGGAAAAAATTCTCCGGCTAGAAGCTCCTCCTCTTCATTCATTTCCCCAAACTCAACAGGATTTATTTCCTAACTAAAGGTCTTGCAGAGGTTTGGAAGCACATCCTCTGGTGCTCGAACCACCACCCTGTTTTCTTACTGAAAGGACACTAGAGATCAAAGCTTTCATCACATGAAGAATGAGGGACCAACATCAGATGCTCACCGGCAGAAGCAGCGAAGGATGCGGTACTAGACTCCAACTGTGCCTAAAATACCTGAACACCTTCAAGATTAACAGACTTAAACATTTATGGCTACTCCTGTTGGAAAAGTTCCCTAAAGGCACCGTTCGCTTGTTCCTTTTCCTCTCCCCTTCTGATGTCCACTTCCATAGCAGCTAAACATTACGGAGAGAGTTGGTTTTTTGGCCTACTGCTCTCTGTTTGAGGTCTCAGGGGGCTCTGGGATGCAGCAAACACAACACAGTTATTGGAAAACATGAATTCAGGGAGCCTTCGCATAAAAACTGGGAGCCGAGCCATATGTGTTTGCAGAAACTCGACTTATCTGTGCATCCGCTATTTCAAAGTAGGGGATATAGGATATTAAAGAAGCCGAGCAGGAGAAATACCCTTGTTAGGAGAGGAACTCTGCCTTGAGTATTCCTAACCCACACCTTTTCTCAGCATCATCAATGAGTTGCAGCAGACATCCCAGCTAGTTAAAAACCTCCGCCTGCCTTTTAGTAGAACTGAGCTCAAACAGATTTTAAACCACCTCCTGCAAACTAAAAACCCAACTTACCGAGGTCTCCACTGAGCAACGCCTCCGCCAGGGGCGGATTGCGCTCCTTCAGCAGGGACAGCTCGTGGGGATTCGCAAGCAACATCTCCCGTAGCAGCGCCGGATTGTCCAAACCCTGAGGGAACGAAGGCGCATCAGGAGGCGAGGGGCGAATGCGCTGTGCTGGTGGCTGGTGCTGCTGAGTGGACGTCCCAGGAACCGCGATGCTGCTGAAGTCTATCCTCGGCAGACCTTGAGCAGAAAAAAAGTCAGAGATGTCGGCGCTTCACGTTTACAATTCTGCTTGAAAAACACAGCGGAAAAACAACGTGAAGGATGAGCTGCTCTTAATGCTACAGTATTAGACTGGATTCTGCAAACAGCAATTCGCGTTGGAAGCACGGCCACATACTCAGGTTAGTGGGTTAGGAATGCTAGCCGGTATTTCTGTAACTGCTCTAGCCTGCTATCTGGCCCAGTTTTTATGCCCTGAAACGCACTTACTGATTCGCAGACTAGTTACTTCCAGCTTCACAAACGTGAACACCACGCGGAGGGATCGTAAGGCTAACCCCAGTGTCTCTAAGGCACTTCCGAATCTCCCGGATTAAAAAAAAAAAAAAAAAAAGAGCGGGGGAATGGGAAAAAAAAGTACCATTTCTGCAGACCTGCAGAGGCAGAAGGATGAGGACCTCAAGTAACATGCCCACGCCCTTCTCAGCCAGTGGTACCTTCTTTTCCAGATATTTTATGACAGGGAATTGCTAGGAATTGCTGCAGAAGGCAGGACAGAGGAGCAGGGCTCCATTCAGATGTTATCCGAGGAGTCCTCCACGTGCACGCACAATGGCGTAACTGGGTTTGTTAAGAGGCATGTTCTGTGGGTATCTGTCATGGTACGGACTCACACCATCATCCCAACAGCCTTTTAACGTGTCGGAGCTGCACAGACTGCGGATTATTGCGCCATTACACCAAGCGGGAGGGGAACCGGCAGTCATATGAAAAGTCACACGCTTTCAGTTTTGAACCAAATACCTTCCTCGCTTTCTCTGGATTTCCCCAAAAGAACAGTAAAATAGCATTCACTTCCTTAGAATTAAACCCCCCTTCTAAATAACAAGCCCTTTTGCCAATTTTAAAAGCCCCCTGTCTCATCCCTAGCCACTCTCCTTCCTAAGTGTTTTGCCCAGCAAGGTGCTAAAGGAGACTGACAAGAGACCGAGTTGGTGTTTGATAAATACGGAGATCTTTTTCTGCTCAGAGCAGAAGTTAGCACAAATCCTTTCTCACCTGGGAAGCGGATGGAGGGCCGCGGCTCTACGGTCTCTTTCTGTCGCAAAATCACCACGTCCCCGTCTTTCAAGCCATAGGAGGCCAAGGATCTGTTGTTGTCGGTTAGAGGCCGCTCCGCATAGACTATCTGTTCATGGAAAGAGTGCAGTGAAAAACACCGCGTGTTACAAAGGCGACAGCTTGCCTTTTTTTTTTTTTTTAATGGAAGTGTTCCAGTAAATCCTCTGGACCCATCTCAAGCTTCAGAAGGGAAGGTGCGCAATTCTCGCCACGGGCAGGCCCTGCCAAAGCACCTCGACCTCAGGCACAGAGAGACCTCAACAGGTAAGCGGTTGGACAATGACACCGGTCTTTTCGGTCTTACCGAAACCCAGCAATGGTTTCTCAAAACTCAGCATCTTGGAGAAGGGCTGGTCTCTCTTAATTGGAGGCCAGGATTCTGAGAGGGAAGCAAGCCTTGCACCAGGACTGTTTGCCACACGTTTCCAAAAATCCAATCTCTACGATTATACGAGTCACAGACGTCTTCTACAGCGTTATCTCCCCCCCATGTGAGCACCTACTGACCACGGACCGACTGCACACGTGCAGGCAGCATCCATCAGGGTAGATCCACGGATCATCCAGTCCAATATCTACGATCTCTGCCTTTTCCCAACACCACGGTTCCCCAGAATAACCAGTTTTACAGGGGCCTCAATGATTAGTTCAGTGATTTCCAGTTTACTTCAGTGATGTAAGTCTATCCAGGCTGGAAGGTTCAGCACCCAAAGACACCACTCCCGAGCCTGCAGTCAGTCCATGGTGGGGAATTCACTTCTTTCGACTATAAAACACAAAGTCACATCATTCTCTATTGTGATAACCTGGCTTAACGAAGGGTCCGCAGATTAAACATAAAAACATATTGAGATAAAGAGGAATAATCACCATGGGAACATTTCTATTAACATCAGATCTGCAATACCTACAGATGTCCTAAATCACTGGGAAGCAAAAAAATTAAAGAAGTGCTTTATTATGGGAACAAAAGTTCCCAGAAATGGTATCTGCTAAACGTTAAGGTTTCTGTGCCTTCATCAGAGCACGACGAGACCGGGCAGATCAGTTCAGCAGCCTCCTACCCCTGGCAGGAGTCCAACGCAAGAAACATCAGAGAACTCGGCCTAAACCCGTCGGGCATATGACTGAATTTCACGTTTACCACCTCGTTTAGCAAGACCCGCATCTCTCTGGGTCTGGAAAAGGCCGGTTCAGCAACAACAGGTTTGCTGCAGGTCGGGACTGGCAAAGCCGTGTGGGAGAAGCTTTCGCAGTCCTTGCCTGGACGGGCAAAGGCTCTACTCGATGCTATCGCACAGAGCAGATCCAAAAAATACAACTACTACGCGTCTTAAGGTCTGGAAGATGCCACAGAATTTCACTGCTTTAAATACAGCAACTCAGAAATATTACAGAGAATCCCCCTAATGCCCTGGAAGAGTTGTGGTGCCGCAGTAAGACAAGACAGAAAAAGCAAAAATAATCAGAACCACAAAGGACAGCAACCAGAGCCATCAGAATCAGAGAAACACATGCAACTAGAAACCAGCACGAGCTTCCGACCTTCTCATCAACCACGTGTTTAACAGCCTCAGCGCTACTGCACCAGACCGGGTGCAAACACAGGTCCGTTTGCAAGCTATATTAAGGTGCGCAGTCTCTGCTCCAGTGGTTTGCAAGACATTACCAGTATAATTAAGGTTAGCCTGTGATGGGAAGAGTCCCGGTGCATCCTCTCACGTTACCGGACGCGTCCCACCCGGCCTGACTCAGTAACGCTGCTGCCCGCAGAGAAAGCAAGCTTGCAATAAATCCCAGCTGCACGCCCAAATCTTAAATGGCAGTTTCCCTGCGCAGACACTCTGGAAGAGACAAGTTAATCAGTTTAAGTGAGGTTTTACCTCTGTCGTCTTGCTGGGATTGGATTTATGAGCGTTCGGCCTCAGCACCTCAGACAATGAATTAAGCGCCCGGCGCTCATGCTACATCCATTATCAGCACGGCTTAACATACTTTTGACCCATTCTGCTCTGCTGTTAAAACAAACTGATTAAATTTTGCTGTGTTTTGATTATCTGGTTTGAAGGATATTTTAGAAGGCTGGCCAGGTACCGGACACGGGCTCTTCTGGAGGTGACCTGGTCAGGGATGTGGGCACTGATACTGCCCAACGGCTGGATTTTGCACGATGCCGTAGGGTAGAACCTGCTTATGGTGCGAGGAACCCCAATCAGGAGTGCAAGATTCCACCAGCAATCGTAAATCAACGCAAACTCAGAACCTGTTACATCTTCCTCTGCACAGGCAAGGACAGGAGATGTACAGCGCGGAAAGAGAGAAATGAAGGAAATAAACGGTGCTGCCAGAAGAACGCGGTTCTGCCCAGATCCTCCCTGACCCCTCTCCAGAAAAGCCACCGCCTCGACGCGTGGAGGAAACCGCAGCAAGCCCAATTATTTCCCCTCTCCTTGCCCAGCTCCTCTTATCACGGCAGCCCGGCGGCAGCCGTCCCCGTTATCTCACGCCGCCCTCCCCGCCTTGCGACCGCAGCCATCCCTGGGAAACCTCGTAGCCCCCTGCTCGCCTCCACCCCAAACTGCAGTACCCGGAATTAATTCCGCAAAGCAGCAGAAAATAAGACTGGGATTAACACACAGTGCTGGTTCGCTCCACCCTACACATTTACTATTAAATTCATCCTCGTTTGTGCCAACATGACCCCTTTAACACAACGTGGGCCTTGGTTATGGAAAAACGTCTGTAAACCACCAAGTTTGGTGAATGTAACGCTGCCTATTTGTGGAGGATGGTTTAAGCACGCAAAATCCTTCTACACACCGAGCTGCTGCACCGACAACTTGTATTTTTAGAACTTTCTCCCCACTGAAGGTCTTCAAAACACAAACACTGAGCAGAAACAGGAGAGAAAGGAACAATAAATACACGGCTAGAAAAACATTCAAAGAAAGGAAGGAAGATGATGCATAAACGGCAGATGGGTGAGCAGAAGGGAAGCAGAGGTGGCTACAAAAAGCGCAGCGCCGACCCCTGTTACCTGCGGCCGATAAAACTGCAAAACTCCGCAGCAGTTTAACTGCAAAAGGAGGGAACTCCCAGCAAAATATAAGCAGAAAAATCCCTGACCCCTTTTTATCCTAAAACAGCCCCAGAGATGATGCGTTACTCTGACACACGGGGGACAAAGCTGACGACGAGGAGTTTAGGCTCCACACACCCAGAGATACTGGAGCCACCGCGTGCTTGCGGAGTCCCACGCATAGAGGTTGTCCCTGTTCCCAGCAGGGAATGTGGGTGCCTCGCTGGTGGCTGCCACACAGACCCGGCGCGGGTGGGCTTCGCTGGAGCGCAGCAGACAGGAACCTTTGTGTGAGGCGGTTTCTCTCTTTCTACCTACCACAAATCAAGAGAGTTTTGCCCCTAAAGGAAAATCCACCTCACCTGGATTTTCTACCCCTGCTTTGGAGACCGCTACCCCCTCAAAACCAACCCCTCCTCCCCAGATAAAAGGCTCGCCGAAGGCAAAGGTAAAGCAAAACGCCACGGGGGAGGCGTCGGAAACCTGCTCAGTGAGGGAACACGTCCACCTCGAGGGCTGCCAGCTCAGCCCTTTTTTCCATCGCTGACTAATATTTGCTTGACTGGAAAAATATTTCATTAATTTCAACTCGGAAAAGTCTCGGGAAGCAAAAAAGCCACCACCACAAAACACCCCAGGGGCAGCCAGCGCCCCGAGAACAGGAGCTGACATCGCCCTGTCCTGCGCTGCACCGCCCCGCTGACAAACTAGTAAATATCACAAAAAAAAGGGGGAGGAAATAAATAATAAAAAAAGCGGGACTGAACCCAAAGCAGTGAGTAAAGCCCAGACGGCCGGACAGACGGAGGAGAGCCGCCCCCACGCCGTGTGTTCTGGCACGCTGGCGGCGAGCGAGCCCCGAATTCGGGTCCTTGCTGGGGGAACCAGGCAGATGCGCCGCTGGGTGCCCGCACCTGTACGGAAAAAAGAGGGGGAAAAAAGCCTCAACCTGCCCTTTTCCGCCCTAGACGTGGGCAGGAATTTTATCCGATGAAGAAACCCTGTCCTGAAGGTTTCAGCCTCGTTCCCTGGGGTGTGAGGGGACGGTGGGCCGCCACCTTCCCCCCTCTCCGACTCCCATCCCTCTCGCTCCAAACCCTTCCCCACCCAAACACCAAATTTCTCCGAAAACTCAATAAAAATCCCCCATTTTCTTCTTCGTTTTCAGCTCCACCGCGGGAGTAGATCGAGCCTTTCCCGGAGGGACCCCGGTAAGACATCGAGTCACCGGGGACCCGGAGCCCTCTCCTGAGGGGAAGGGGAGGATTTTGAGGGGAAAAAGGACGCGTTTTTCCTCAAAAACCTGACAGGGCGCCCCCCCAAGTAACCCCCGAGCTCGGGGAGGCGGCGGGGCGGAGGCCCCGGGGGCTGAAGCGGGGGCTGAGGCCCGGCCCTCACGCTCCTCACGGGGGTGGAGGGGGGCGGTCGTCGGGCAGGGCCTGACCTGGCTCTCGGCCGCCGGGATCCCGGACTCCAGCTCGCAGAGAGCTCGGAAGTTCTGCAGTTCGAAGTCGGCGTCCACCTGGAGGGAGAAGGTGAGCTCGCTGCGGTCGCGGCGCAGGCAGAACACGGTGAGCAGCATGGCCGCCCCGCCGCCTCCGCCACCGGCCCCCGCCGCCGCCAAGTGCCGCCGCCGCCGCCGTCAAGCGCCGCCGTCGCCAAGCGCCCGCCCCGCCGGGTCGGGAGCCGGCCGTCAATCGGGGCCTCGCGACCAATCAGCGGGGGGCCCGGCCGGAGGGGGCGGGGCCTGCTCCCCTTTCCCCGCGTTCACCCCGCGGGGGCCCCGCCCCCACCGCTCTCCNCCCCGTCGCTCTCCGTTTCCCCGTCTTTCACCCCAAAACGGCCCCGGCGCACACTGAACGCCGCTCGCTCCGTGTCGCCCCCCCCCATTCGGCCCCTCTGTGTCACCCCCGTTTTCCCGGCATTGCGTCTTCCGGCTCTGTCGTCCTCCCCGCACCCCTCCCTGTGCGTTTTAGGGGGCTCTGAGACCCTCGGTGAGACTTTCGGGGTGTCCCTGAACCCCCCCCTCTTTGCTTTTTGGGGCACAGTGTGGCTCTTGGGGTGCCCTGTCTTCCCCGCGGTGCCTTGGGGGACCCTCGGGGTGGTTTTCGGGGTGCCCCAAGCCCCTCCGCACACCCCCAACTCCCCATTTTGTCTCTCGCCTGCTCCGGCCTCGGCACCATCCGACTGTTCCCGCACAGCCCCCCACCAACACCCTGAGCTGCGAGGGTGACGTGGGGACACATCCCCAGGCGCCACCGAGTCGGGGGACGTGGCCGAAAGCCCCAGGCAGTGAATTCACTTCGCTTCCACCCAGGAGAGGAACGAGACTTTATTTCGAAAAAGCAGCGAATCTCCAACCAAAATCACTCCGACGGCGGGGTGGGACAAACAGCGCGAACCCATCCGCGTCACGGCTCCAGGTCTGCAGACGCTTCGGTGACAGTTTCCCCCCCCGGCAAAATTTTGGTTTCTTTCCTATTAATCCCCGCAACGTGTAAAAATAAAAAGACCAAAACGCAAATCCACAGCGTCTCTGGCACCTACCAGTCCTCGCACGGTTAGGGACGCGGGTCTCGAAACGGGCCGTTCCTCCCACAGGGAGCTCAGTCGGATTTCTCCTTCTCCTTCATGTGCAGGAAGACAATGCTGAACATGAAGAGTCCAACCATCATGGAGAAGGCGCCGGCGTAGTAGGGGTACGCCGAGGGGATGAACCGTTCGTACTGCGTGTGCTGGAGGGGCCGCACCGACACCTGGGGTGGGGGAGAGCCGCCCGGTGAGCCCGGCACCCAGACACCCTTCCCTCCGGAGCGACTCATCCCCGCGGCCTTACCTGGGTGGAGGAGTAGAGGTGGGTGTAACCCAGCCGGTTGTAATCCACTTTGAACTGGAACACCCCGTAGACGTCCGGCAGCTTGAACCGCACGCTGTATTTGCCGCCTGAGGAAGAGACGGTGACATTGCGGTGACGTGAGGAAGGCGAGCGGCAAAACCAGCCCTGAAGCGGGGCCGGGGCGGAGTGGGAAAACCTACCGTTCCTCTTCAGGAAGGTCCGCACAAAGGGATCGATGCGGACAAACTCCAGCTGAATGTCGTCTCCGTCAAAGGGGACCCACTTGCCCTCCGAAAGCTTTTCGATCACAATGCTGTACTCCTGCAACCCACCCGCGAGGCGTGAAGTTAACGAGCAACACCCTCAAAACAAACCTCCACCCCAAATTCTCCCAAATTCCTTTTTCAGCTCCCACGCCCCCCCTCCCGCCCGCGGCACAGGCTCAGCCTTACCACGAGGTCGGTGACGGTGTAGGCGTTGGGAGGCGCGAGTTCCCCCACACGGTGGTGGGACACGGCTCCCACCCGCAGCACTCCCTCCTCCTTGAACACCCAGCGGGACAGAGCGACGGCCAGCTCGTAATTACCCGTCTGCGAGTACCTACGGACCGAGGAAGGCTGAGAAAGCACCGCAGCCGCCCCAACAAAATATACCGCATGCCAAAAATTGAACCATTAAAAGCTGTGAAAGCATCACAAAGCTAGCCGGGGTTAATGGAGGGAATTGCTTCCCAAAGCATTTTGCTCCACAAGGCCAAAAAAAAGCGTCACCCACAATTTAATTCAAGCTTTCTCCCGTTTCCCCCCAAACGTAAATATTTTTTGCCTGTTTCCCAGTATTTTCTTCAAACAGCTCCCCAAATATTCCTCAGCCAGGAGCGTCAGGAAGCCAACGTACCTCTTGGAGCCAGGGGTAGCTTTCTGTACGGCGGAATTGAAGAAGGCATCGCTAAAGAAATCGAGGGAGCCACTGAAAACGACGCGGGCGTTGTTCCGGGCTTGGAGTCCCGCGATCAGGAGGGTGTTCTTCCCGACCGCATGCGGGTACTGAAAGGGAATGCGTTTAGAAGAGTGTTTAGTTGCTGAAATTTGAAGGATTTAATCGTAGCGTAGCCCAGAAGAGGAGGAAGAGTAACCGGGCGTACCTGAGTAATGGGCTTATCCGGGAAGAAGGAGTAAGAGGTGGAAGAGCCAGTCAGGATGTCCAGCACCAGCGGGTTGTCAGGGTCAGCCACCATCCTTGCAGGGAGAGGCGCCGTGAGCAGCACACAGACCCCCCCAGACCCCCATGCCCCGAGGAACACGCAGCCACGCGAAACTCCTCACCCCTCCGGCCGCGGCCAGGCAACCCCACGCACCACGAGAAGAAAGATTTCCTCAAGATACACAGTCAAACTTTGCTAATTTACATTAAGAAACGCTGCTAAGTCAACAACTAAGCTGCTTACGGGATTTTCTTTTTGTCATTACGCAAAATCAAGAGAGATTTCCCATGAAGAGTCACAGCCAGCTCACCCCGCGCTTCCCTCGCGGCAACACCGGTATTTTTCGCATCGTTTCCCCAACAAGAGCCCCCGCCCCGCGCTACTGGTCGCTTACCCGACTCCTCGGAAAAGGATGGGGTTCAGCCCTGCCTTCCCCACAATGGTGGGGGCCTTGAGGAGATTTTCAGTGTCTGCGACAATGAGCGTGCGCTGGGAGGAAACGAGAAGAGAGCGGCCTGAGCGCGCCGCACGTGCCGGGAGTGGCGTTCACTAGGTTCTAACGGCACGCAACAGCTTCTCTTGCTATTTGAAAGTTAATACCATTCTTACAGACAATTAAAACCAAACAGCTGTTGGATGAACATCACAATTCAATTAAAAACCTAAAACCCAGTATTTTTTTGCTTAATTATGATGAAATTAAATGAATACTGGTACATAAGGAAATGTAAACCACCTTTTAATAAAGATAGCAATACCTACAGCGTTTTACTTGTTCACATTTAGCAACTTTCATCCTTAAAACTAGGACAACATCCATGTGCTGCTGCGACAGTTTAATTTAAATAAAAATTAGCAGAATATATTTAGTTCAGATCTTAATATAGGTTTTAATTTAAAAGTACTGGATGACACTAAGGGGAAAAAAATCATAGAAGTATGTACGTTTCTATATGGACCTCTGGAACTGAAAATCTCCCTTCCCACATACAAAGCCCTGCACTTGGTGTCTGACGCGCTTCACCCGCAGGAGAAATTCTCCCCCCAACACTTCAGAGTGGTTCAAAACCGCCACTAATTGCAGTGTGACTGCCTGAGCCATGGTGGCAATCTGAAACCAAACTCAGAAAGATCAAACCCATGGAATTCAGAAAGATGGATTTGAGGGCAGAGACCCCGACCGTGCAGAGCTCTGCAGTGGCCTGGCATGCTGTCAAGCAAAATTATTTATGACTTTCTTGGAAAGAAGCTGAGAAAACAGAGAACAGATGGAAGAAAAAAAGGGAAAACAAGGACAGAAAATTCATCTCTAAACCTTTACATCTAAATTCTCATTAACAAAACCCAAAACGTGCGGACAAAGCCGTTTACCTGGCCAGGGTCGGATATATCGTAGTTGTGGTGGTCAATGACAGCTGTCCTTTCCTCATCAAACTCGATGCCACACTCGCTGCCCAGCTCTCGCAGCGGGTCGCCTGGAAGGACAGAACAGATTCTCCGTTACACGGCATGTTTGGGACGTGACGCCAGTCTCAGCACTCCAAATAAAAAGTCAGTTTAGCTCAGAGTCACACCTTTATCCCTCTGAGCCAAACCCCAAGGAGCATCGCAACCTCTGCCACCTAAATCCCCATTCAAAATGTGAATAGAGGTTATTTATCACCCATTTCCTTACAGCACAAACCTTGAGGTTCACAATGAGAAACTGTGTTTTCTCACCATTTTTGCTGCAGGAACTCAGAAAAAGATGAAGAAGCTACTCGCTCGCTGAGGAGCATAAGCAGTGTAGGTGTGTGGTACAAGAACTATCTGAAATGCCCTGATTTGCTTTGACGAGCATTGGTACTTACCGATGTCCGAGCTGGCGGCAACAAGGACACTGCCGCCGCCGTCGATGAAAGCAGTGATGGTCTCCACATTGATGTTTCCACCAAAATCTGAAAGCACACGTTAGAAATTGGGGTTGGACTGGACGATCTCCAGAGGTCGGAGCTGGACTAGATGATCTCCAGAGGTCCCTTCCAACCCCTACCATTCTGTGATTCTGTGAAATTCATGACTAGTTCACAGAAATGGTACCACAGCACAATTAAACCATGGCAAACCAGCAAATCGTTTTTCTTGTGGCCGAAAGAACCACCATGAAAGGCCTGGAAGCATCTACAGTTCACTACCAGGCACAAGACACACACACCCGAAGTGCAAAATTTAATTTAAATTTACAAATCAGTCAGAAATTCCCTTCCAAAAATGCAACCAAGCTACAAAAGCGCTTGAGTTTTTCCCTCCTGCATTTACCTTCTGTAGATGGCGAGAAGATGATCAAGTTGTCATAAAGAAATTCTCCATATTTTATCAGGGACAGGCCCCCATCATCCGCTGTCCGGAAAGTGAGATCAAAGCCTCTGTCTGCAGCCGCCAGACAAAATTGACAATTTGAATTAACAATTTGAACAATTGACAGTTTGAACAGTCAGCCATCGGAATAACCTCCCCAGGGAAATGATAGATTCCCTGTCCTTGGACACTCTTAAGATTCAGCTGGGCAGGGTGCAGGGCCATCTTGTCTAGACTGGGCTTTTCCCAAGAAAAGTTGGATGAGAAGACCCTTGAGGTCCCTTCCAGCCTGGTACTCTACGATTGGCGTTTCACTAAATCGATGCATGTAGCAGCGAAGCACCATTAAGATCCTGAGTTTTATTTCCTCAATAAACTGTGCTGGTTTGGAAAAAGCAGCTTAGGGGCTTTCTGGGAGCACCACTGGGGTGTCCCCACACAAAACCAAGGGGAATCATGCCCCTGAAGAGCCCCTTTGTTGCAAGGATGGCACCCATCAAGCAGGGAGCAATGCTGGGGGGGACCCGAAACACAGGCACGGCCGGGGTAACAACCCCCTCCTGCTCCCTCAGCCCGGCCAGGGGACCCCAAACGCCCCCCTCTCCCCCATGGAACCCTGATCTGCTCCCTCAGTCTGACCAGGGGACCCCACATCTCCTTATCTCCACCGGGGAACCCCAACCTCCTCCCTCAGTCCGTCGAGGGAACCCCAAAAATCCCCCTCTCCCTCAGGTCCTGCCGACCTGCTCCCTCAGTCTGTCCAGGGAATCCCAAACCTCCATATCTCCCCCAAGGAACCCCAACCTCTCCCCTCAGCCTGACGAGGGAACCCCAAACACCTCCCTCTCCCTCAGGAACCCCCACGCTGCTCCCTCAGCCTGACCAGGGGACCCTAGCCTCCTCCCCCAGCCCAGCCGGGGGTCTCCAGCCGCCTCCCCCAGCCCTACCCGCCAGGCTGCGGAAGAAGAGCGAGTGCGTGTCGCGCAGGTTGCCGTTCTCCAGCAGCACCAGGGTGCGGGGCCCCCCCTCAGCCCCGGCCGCCGCCACCGCCAGGAGCCACCACAGACGGAGCGCGGCCGCCGCCATCTTGCTCGCCGGCGCCAAGCTTCCCCGGAAGCGGCTGGAGCCTCGCAGCAGCCAATCAGCGCCTGGCGCCGCACCCATCCCGTCCAATCACCGACAGACAGCTCCTCGCCGCCGGCCAATCAGTGGGACGCCGGCGTGACCCCCTGCGCGGCCACCGTAGCGCCGCTGAGGGCGGGGGGAAGATGGCGGCCCCGGGCGGGCCGCGTTCGCGGTGGGCAATAACCGATCCGCGCACGGGTTATTTATTTCAGCGTTGCGTTGGGTGGGTTCCACAAATCGCCCCTCTCAGGACTCTCCGCGCGATTTTCACGCAAATTTTACAGAGCCATATAATATTAGTGCCTGTATTTGATGGGTTAGTTATTCACAGACGATTACACCATCAAGTTATAGCTACCGCGTGTGCTCAGGGGAAAACTCTTCCCCTGGGCGAGGGTCTTCTTGACCTATGGGTGTGATTTTTAGTATTATAACGAAGGTAGTGCAGCTTAGGACACTAAGAATTCTCCCTTTCCTGCCAAGTTGGGTAAAATCTCAAAATGTGTTAGTACCATTTTCAGGGTCCTTATGCTCGATGTGCCTCCTCGAGAGGGCTACGATAGTCGCCTCCCTTGATGAGGAGTTCTTTTCAAGGGTAGAATCCTCATTATTCGTGAGAATATACATAAGGCCTTTCACCACGGATAACGTTTTAAGGATATGCTTTTGGTAACAGGTGGAGTTCCCAGTAAACGACCCCAAAACGGCGATGTCAGACTGGTTTATTGCAGGTGGGGGGGTGAGACGACACGGTGACAGCGAGCTCACCCTCTGTCCCACACCCTGGCATAGAGTGAGAGCATTTTGGGTGCAAACCTCCAAAGATCTGGCATCTTTCTGCACGGCCCGACACAGTGCAGTCAGAGGGGGCGGCTGCCGGAGCCGCCTTTGCCCTTTTTGCGCTTGGTGTTGCCGTTCGGTGGGGCCAAGGTGAGGGCCTGGAGGCGGAAGGGCCGGGGCCGGGGGGCCATCTCTGGCACCGGGGGAGCTGGAAGAGGAGGGGAAGGGACGGTGGTGGGCACCGGCCCTCAACGGACACCAAAAACCCACCGCCTCCTGTGAAAAATGAAGGTTTACCTCGGTGCCGGGCCGGATCGGGCTGGAGGATGCAGCTGGCGCGTCGGGGTGCGAAGTAGTTGTTGGCGGCCGTCTCGCTGTCGCTGCGGTTCAGCACCAGCTTGTAGCGATCCTCCTCCAGCTGGAAGCGGAAAACGCCGTCAGCGGCACCGGGCTCTGCGCTAGCCCTTGGGATACGGCTCAGAAATAGGGCAAAAATGGGTAAAACAGCGTAGGAACGGGAGGAGAAAGGCAACGTACCGTGCGGTCTCCGCTCTCAGCCGCGGGGCTCCTTCGGGCAGGCTGGGGCTGCGGCAGGGCTGGAACCGCTGTGGGGAGAGACGGCGTTAAAGGGTCGTCAGCTCCACAACAATTAACGCTCCCCAATCCCCAACACCGCCCCGAGCTTAGGGAGATTCCCAAAGGATCCGTGCCACATTTCGCGTTAGATGATGTTAATATTCAAATTTTCTAGACAAACTTTCTGTAGGCGGAAGATTTTAGGAGCCCAGACGTGACTTGCGGAGCCCGGGAGCAGCCTCTCACCTGCGGGCAGGCGGGTTTTTTGAACAACGGGCTCTGGAATTTTCCAGCAACCGGTTTCCTCATCCCAGACGGATTCACGCTTGATCTTCTCCAGATTGCTGTAGTTGCAGTCGCGGCGGACGAGGGACTGCACCTGATCCAGCAGCTGCTGGAAGAGCAGCAGGTCTCGCTCCAGGCGGCGGATGGTGCCCAGGTAGTCGATCTTTTCCAGCTCAAACTCCGACTGCAGATCTTTGATCTCGGTTTCGGCAGCCCGCAGCTGAGACATAAAACCAAAATAAATTGCTGGGATTATAAAGGAGAGAACGTTACTGCCAGTACAGGAACGTGACAGGCAGAGGGATGGAAAGGCACACAGAAAAGCTTCAATATTTGGGAAGATTTCTAATTTATAGTTAAGAATTGGCATGAGATTTGTGTGGAGAGATTATTCCACGTCTCTTTTAATGAAAGATTTCTTGCATTTCCCAAAAATTGCAAGTCTTTGAGTGGAACTTAAGTTAATCTTATTCGTGTGGTCTGCATCCAGTGATAACAAACTCTTGGGAGTTCCTAACTTCGATGAAAAAGGTGCAATATTTCTTTGCTAACCTAAACACAGGAATAAAGCAAGTTCTTAACGTGCAGATTTAGGACTGTGCGCACACACAGAGATTTTTTTTTAATGCTCCTCTGATTCTGCCTCATGAGAGCAAAAGTGATTTTCAAGCGTGCCTAAAATTTAAGAGCATTGCTTTCGTGTTTTTTTTCCCCAGAAAACTTTTCCCGGTGTAATTTCTTGCAGGAACCCAGGTGTGAGGATCGGAGCCGGAGGAAGCCGTGCAGTAGATGGCACAGGGCAGCAGAGGGAGTCACATCCTCTCCCATGGCCAGACACCATCCTCCAAGCCACAAGACTAGCCTCTAAAACAGGTGGGGTTTGGGCTTTCAACAACTTAATTTTGCATCCCGAGGGCTGCCACGTCTGATATTTCATAAAAACGCACGCAAACAAGCTTATAGTGACTAACGCAGGCACGTGTATGAAATATTTGACACAGGCAGAGTCATTCTCTAAACATACTGTGCTAAAACACCTCCCTAACCATAAAAAACAGGTAAGCAGGGGAGGAGAGAGACGCTCCCTGGATCTTGAGCGGGGATAGCGGGGAGCTGCTCACCTTTTCCTGCATCTTCTCCAGAAGCTTGCTCTTGGCTCGAACCTCCTCCTGGATGGAGTCGTAGACTTTAAGCAGGACCCAGTCGCTGCTGTCCTCGTCAGATTGCTGCAGGGCAGCCACCAGCTGCATCCTCCGCTCATCTGCGTATTTTTTCCGGCGTTTACGCTTTTCTTTGAGGTCCTTGTTTTTAGCCTGTTCCCCCCCTACCACCTGTCGCTCCAGCATCTGCAGCCTGAAAAAGGCAAACAGCACAAAGAACCGTCTGCGGCAGCGCGGAGGATCTACGGCCTTCCCTGACTGATGTTTGGGAAGACTGTAGAGCTCCGACTATCGAAACGAGTGTGTCACAAACATCCACCCTGACACGAGCAGAGGCGAGCAGACAGCCATCGCTAACAGGCTTTTAGAATTAGAATCACAGAATTGTCAGGCTTGGAAGGGGCCTTAAAGATCATCCAATTCCAACCCCCTGCCCTGGGCACGGACACCTCCCACTACATCAGGTTGCTCACAGCCCCATCCAGCCTGGCCTTAAAAACTTCCCGGGATGGGGCTNCACTGACGGCTCGTGTTGAGCCTCTCGTTCACCATCCCCCCCAAGGGCTTTCCTTCAGGGCTGCTTTTGTGCATGCAGGGAGGGTGGTGTGAGGTCTCCCAGACCCCCAAACCCCACTGACTCATTTCTGGAGCATTCCTGAACATCTACCCCACGTGCTCCTTTTCTGGAGCATTCCTGGGCATCCCCTGCACATGCTTGGTGACGAGTCCCCGCCTGTAAGGGCGGGCACTTCGAGTATAAAATTAAAAAGGACACACTTTCCCTGCACATTGGCCACCTGAGAACCACAACTACAAGCAGAGACCATCACTGGATCCAAGGGTGGTGACATATTTCTTTTTTCTTTCTCCGTTCCTCACATCTCTCTCTCTCTCCCTGCCTCTGACTTCACTTTTCCAGCACATAAGGGTGATATCCTCGTAAGTTTTTACCAAAATGCTATCTTTTGTAATTCCACCGAGTTCAAGAGTAATATCATTACAGGTTTCACCAAGCCTCTATCCATTGTAGTTCCGCTGAGTTTAAGTAAATTTGTAATTTGTTTAAAACCTCTCGAGTAATTGTCATTACTCTGGCTACCACATGGAGAATTAAAAAATTAACCTTACCCTCACCAACTCAGTGGGACGGGACAAAGACACGGAACAGAAATAGTGATTCCTGACAAGATTTGCTGCCCTGACTAATCACGGCAAATTTCAATTTCTTTACAGTTCCTGTCATAGATACTCCTGTGGACCCAAGGCAGAGCACATGTTATTCTGAGCACCTTCATCGGCATATATATCTGGAAATCTGCACCTACGCTTACAGAACTATATCAAGAAACCCTGTTTTGCGGAATTTATATTTCAATTCTTATTTCTTGCTTAGAAAGACTCTCAAAACAAGCACAAAATGCGCCAAAATTACACAGAGAAATATTCTAAGCGGTGGGTAAGGGAGTGGCACAGCTGGAAACCCCAGTACAATTTGATTTTTGGGGCAGTATCAGCCAGGGTTGATGATTTGTGTGAGCTCAGTGTTGCTGCGTGCACGCTGGCACAGACCTGTATTTGAAACCAAGCTGGTCTCGTGTCGATGCCGTACAGCTCCGTATGCTCCGACACAGAAATAAAGCCGTGCTCCAGAGCTGTTTGCTGTGTCTGCACGGGGATCTGCGGCAGAGCAGATAGCTGAGCTTGGCCAGCGCTGCCTCAGATTGCAGAAAATCCCACTGCTGATAAAACCTCTGCTGATAATAGCCTCTTAATTACCTTCAAACCCATCCAAAAGAGCTTGGCTCCACCAGAGATGACCTGCTATTCTACTGTACTGCACTTGCCAAGTAGCCTTCGGTTTCCTTTGCTTAATGCGCGCTTGAATCCTTGCTCTGCTGAGTGAGTATCAGAGATCTCACAGCCGTCCTGATGCGTAAAGCCTTTCACAGGCGGCTTTGAAAACCCCCATGCCTGTGGGACCAAACCCTCCTGCCTAATCTGCAGAGAACTTCGATTTTAACAGCGTAACTGGAAGAGCATTTTTCACTTGTTTGTCACAAAAAGGACCACTCCAATAGGACTACTAAGATTCAGTATATAGTCCAAACAAAGGGTTTTTCTTTGGAGACCTCTTCGTTCATGGACAGAACCGCCCACAAATCACACAGCTATTCTAGATTCCTTAATAGCTCCTTTTTCAGCTGGCGGAGGCCCAACAGAGCAAGCATGCACTGCAGGAGCTCACAGTAAAGCTGAAAGATGGTTAAAAAACACAAGACTTTTCAGAATCAAACTCTGTTGTCCACAGTATACGTTATGTTAAGCGCTCCTAATTTTACTATAATTCTGTGCAACAGAGCGAGGGAGAGAAATCAGTATAATTTGCTTAGAGTGTATATTTCTGAAACAGCATTAAAGCCCCATATTATTTCATTACATTCACTGTGTAGTACTTGGACTAAAGGAATTCTCTCAAGTTGTCTCTTGCCTGGAGGCAAACGTTCCAGAGAGGATGCCTCTGAGATGTGCCAAGCGCAAGTCTTGTGCCTGCACCCCTCCTATGGCAGCCCTCTGCTGCAGGCCCTGGGTCTAACGCTGCCCCTAAAATGTGATTATTGGGAAATTTTGGTGCCAGCTCCAGCTGACGCCTTGCAAACACTGTCTGATGTGTGAGTTAGAGCCAAAAGGGAGCTCAGTGACAAAAGAGAGTTGTAGAGGACGCATGCTCCTCCTTCCACATGCGCAGTGAGCAGCAGGAAGGCCGGCTACAGTACTTGTACTGATAGGAGAGGCATCTGAGTGCCCTTCAAAAACCTTTTTTAAGGGGACAAGGAGGTCGCCTCCAGAACCTGTTTGGGCACTTAAGCTCTGCCAGTGACCGCCAGACTCAACTCTATAAACTTCTAAATTACACCTGCAACAAGTCAGAGAAGGAAAAGAATTCCCTGCCTACAGATCCAGGCAGGATTTGTTATCAGGAAACCACACTTTTTTGCATCCACACCTGCTGACACAGACCTCTCCAGATTTTTCTTTCATAATTGTGGCACTTGGCATCACCAAGCACCGCAGCTAACAGCTATTCATCTGCCCAAATAGGACAAAGCTAATTTGGGAGTAAAGAATACCCGTCTGCCTAGTTTTGTGCTGCGCTGAACTGAGAGCTGAATCTCGACAGTTGTAAGATGATGGAAGAACAAGGTTGTTTCGTGCCCGTGTGTGTTGTAAGCAGTGCCCAGGAGGCAGTCAGCAGGAGCGGCGCAGTCACTGACCTGGCGAGCACCTGCTGCTGGTCTGCAGGCAATAAAGTCCCCTCTGCAGCGACAGCCACCTCTGCTCCAGCGCTCCCTCTGCTCACATCGCCGGCGTCTGGGCCAGCCCGAGGCGCTGCCTGAGAAGAGGAAACCAAAAGCCGCGTCTCTGAAAAGACACAGTGTGAGTACCGGGATAGATGAAGCCCAGCGCTACCCACTCGGGTTTATTCAACCTGGGGGGAGAGAAGCAGCGTGAAGGCTACCTGCGCTGATGTTGGTTCTTCATCTGCTGCAGCAACAGAGTCTTCAGGCAAAGTTGTCTTGTCAGGAGTAGTTTCAGTCCTCGTGGCAGCTGAAGAGTAAAGGGGAAATAGCCACAATGTAAGCAACAAGCTCTGCAAAACTAGAGCATGAATGTGTGAAAACATCACAAAAAAATCTTCACCAAAAGCCACAAAGTCTGTATCTGGAAGGAAAAGGTCTGTTATTTATGCTGGTAAAGAAAAGCCATCAAAGACGCAGAGGGTATATCAGCCGAGGAATCCAGGTTTTACAGGGTTGGGAGAGCCTGGGTCCTCGCGTTTGCACACAAACAATTTGTTTCATAGGCTGGGGGTGCACATTTGTAATCAGAGGGGAAAAAAAAAAGAACCTCTTGCCTTAGAAAGTGATAGCATCAAAAATGAAGAATATAGGATATTGGGCAATAAGCGCTGTACAAGCACCATTGCAAAACATGCTCTGGGGCACTGCGGAAGTATAAATGAGAAGCGGTAATGAGGAGGGTAGATGGCAACAATTTATAGGTGTGTGAGAGGAATATCCATCTCCCAGCAAAACGATGGTGGTGATAACCCACCGGGAGCCCCAGGGCTGCGTCACATCTGCATGCGCTGGAAGAGACTGCGGCAGCCACCCTCCTCTTGGGCGTGTGAGTTGGGCAAAGCCAATCGGATCAAGAGAGAGCGGCGCCTGCCGAGACCAGTCATCTCTGCAGCTCCATCCTCTGCTCCAGAGAAACGCTGCCTGAAGTCAGAAGAAACTCACAGCTACGTGGGCAAAAAAACGACATTTCATCGCCTCAAGGCTTATGGGGTAGGGCCAGGCTGGTCCTGAGAGGGAAAAGAATCCAGGGAAATAGGACACAGCTGGCAAAGGTAGTCTCATGAGTGGCTCAGGAGAGCCAAAGTTACTGCTCCTGCTGTGGGAAAGGGAGGGCTGAGAGCAGGGACTGCGGTTGCTGCAGTAGCAGTCGCTGCCACTTTAAAAGTTGCAGCGGCTGCCACAAACCTGACTTTGCAAAAAACAGTCTGTGTCTGCTTGTGCCTAAAGCATCAGGGAGCCCCCTCAGCCTGCGCTGCACACCCTCCACCTGCCTTGTCCACACCTGCTTCCTTCCTGAGGATCTCCTCGAGAGCAGACAGCTTGAGGTCGTAGTGATTCCTCAGGCGACTGATGTCCTCTTCGAGGCAAGCACGGGATGCCTGTTCCGCTTCGTAGCTGGCCTTTAGTTGGATCAGCCTCTCTTCGTATTCCTGAAAGGCACAGCACACAGCCTGATGTGACAGCCCTGCTCCTGACTCTACTCTACACAAGGTCACATCTAGGTCCATTCTAGGTCCCATCTTATGTCTACCCCGATAAAACCCTACCATCCCGTATTCATTGACTTTTTCTGTGATTCCAGTTGACACAGTGTTGATGGAAGGTGACTAGTTAACCGCAGAAACTGCTACCTTGGGCAGATGCAGTGCCCTGGGAGGAGATTGTAAAGAGCAAGGAGAGAGTTTCATTTCCTTCTGGCCCCCAACTCCTCATTCTTCCTCCTGGCTCCATAGACCCTCTTTGTCTTCATCCTGCTCCATACTGCTCCTAGCATCTTTGACTACTGCTTTCCTCCCACCTACTTCTCCCTCCTCTGACAGGAGGAACCTTAAGTTTCACATGTAGTTTCCTCTTCCTGCTATATGTACTTCAAAAATTCTTCTTGGGGATCCACAGAATCACAGGGTTGGAAGGGACCTTAGTAGATCATCTAGTCCAACCCCCCTGCCAGAGCAGGGTCACCCAGAGCAGGTTGCACAGGAACCCAACCAGGCGGGTTTTGAATGTCTCCTGAGACGGAGAATCCACCACCTCCCTGGGCAGCCTGGGCCAGTGCTCTGCCACCCTCAAGGGAAAGAAGTTCCTTCTCAAAGGAATCAAAGGATCCATTCCAATTCATCTCCAGAGTGGTGGGAACAATGTTGAGAGAAAGTGACATTGTAAATAAAGCTTCCATCAACACATGTTCTGTCCATAGGAGAAGCCCCATGACCGAAAAAGAGGAAGAGAAGTATTCTGAAAAGGCTGAACGACACAGCCCTACATATTTGTAATGATTATTTGAAAAACCCACAAGCTTTAAGTCAAAGACACTACGGGATACCCCTTCCTGACTTACTTCTCTGATCAGCTGCTTCTCTGCTTCAAGATCTACCTGGGGTTTGAGAGGAGCTGGCTTCACTGCCAGGTGAGCCGTCTCAGCAGGTAGAAGCCCTGCAAAGCAAAGCAGAAATAAAAATCACTCACAATTACTGGGTGGGATGCCTGTAAGAATGCCTGGAAACAGAACAAAGAACCTGGCTGCCAGCAAAGAACATCGCAATCCGTGCGCTCCTTTAAACTGTGCTCGTGTGCCAGCATCCGGGCTGCCAAAACGCCCACTGGCCTGGGACTCCATAGGTGCAGGGAGAGGAGTCAGCGCTGAGCAGAGGGGGAGAGGTTTAAGCTTCGGGTATATGAAAGCAAATATAAATCGAATCTCTTCCACAGACTAACAGGAGACTTGTTTCCAGGGCTGTGCTAACTGATTTGGAAGATAAAAGACACCGGGAAGGAGATGAAAGGTGCAAGGAAATTGCCTTTCTTCACAGCTGTTTCTGAAAGGTGGTAGAAAAAAAATAAACTTACAGCCTTGTTTCCCTGCTGAAAGTTGCCCTTTTTTAGGGAATAATTCTCAAAAGGTGATCAGCTCCCTAATGACTGCTCTTACTGGTTCCCACATTCGCTATTCCTACTTCCCAGCAAAGACTGAGTCTGCTGGGCTGGATCCTCAAAGGGAGGATGGTGCTGCTCTCCATGAGTGCCACCAGCAGGGCAAAACTTTTCTTCCAGTGTAGGAGAAGAGGGGCTGAATGCTAAATTTGAAAACATATGTATGTACTTAATAAAGAATTTTCCATTATTATTTCTTTCACAGCTCATTTTTGCTCTGCCAGCCAAAACCTCTCTACTGTCACTGGCCAAGTTCTAGCCAGAATGACCAAGAAGAGCTGAGGATTTTAATCACATCAGCATTTGTCGTTTTTGAAAATACTGGATAACTGAGATGGGCTTTACCAGTGGAATAAGGTCAGTTTGACAACAGTGAAGGAAAAGTCCATTACCAGAATGGAAAACTCTTCCTCCAACAGGTAAAGGAAAGGCTGAGGTGAAATCCATCCAGCATTTTATGGGTAAAAACCACATTTTTCTGTCAAAACATCTCTCCAGCCAGTAAGGGCTCTCCTACCTGTCAAGTTATTCGTGCTCATCTGTTCAGCTAGAATAGCCTTCAGCTTCTTAATCTCCTCCTGATACTCCCTCAGCAGAGCATCCTTGGGGTCCTCGTTGATACAGGGCTTGTTCTTGATGTTTTTCGCTCGATTAGCATAGCGCAAAGTACTGAGGCTTTCATCGTAGTTGTTATCAGCCGGAGATAAGCAGGCTACCATCAGTGTCTTGGTATTCCCTCCAAGGGAGTCTTGCAGCAGCCTGGTCAGCTTTGAGTCTCGGTAGGGGATGTGCTTACACCTGCCATCGACCAGGGCTGAGATGACGTTGCCCAGAGCTGAGAGGGAGAGGTTGATTTTGGTGGCCTCTTTGAGCCTCTCCCCCGTGGCTCCAGTTTTTGACTGTCTCTCACTTCCTGCCAGATCCACTAAATTGAGTTTTGCGGCCCTAAGGTAGTCCTGCCCTCGCTCATCTGCAAGAAAATAATTCCGGGTTAGGCTCTTCTTAAGAGGAGGCATCTTAATAGTCAACAAACAGGACTCTCTTGGCATTACATTCCAGTTCAAGCCATGTTCCTTTTCTGAATTTGGGTCCTGACTCCCTTAAGTAAATAAATATCTACTTAATCTTACAACTATATGTTTTAGTGCTTTCCTGGACAAGATCCTGCACAGTAAAAATTCCTGCCTGTTCTTAGTCTCCCAGTGAGCTCTAAACACACACACACACACCCCGTCCACATATTTCTACAGTGTTTAGAATTTCATGCAAAGCCCACTGCAATTAACACAGTTAGACCATGAGTTTATACAACTTTTTTCCTCCTCAGATTGTTTCACGAAATTAAGCGATGTCTGACAACTGGAGAGAAACAAGGGAAGAAGCATGAAACGAGGAGTCAACAGGCAGCAACTTGAGCAGGGACAGTTGGAGAGCACAGGCAAAAGAACAGGCTCCTGTGCGATGTGGAGGGACAGGCAGGAAGGTGACCCTACAGACTACCGTGGAAAGGCTGGAATAGACATTACGTTGGCAAACAGTTTTTCCATGAACTCCCAAACTACAGCTTTTCTCAAGACTGGAATCCAACCTACCCTAATCAATGCACGTACTGAAGAAGTTTCTTGCTGTGCTTCAAAAGACAAAGCACATCCTGTCAGATATCATCAAGGATCACCATCTGGCTTTCTGTCCCGAGACAGCTTGAGCGTTCCAGAAGCCCAGCAGACCTCTCCTCTAGCCCAGATAGCTGTAAAACTGCGCTGTGATTCAGCACACGGGCATGCTCAGCGGCATCTGTTCCTCCTCAACTCATGACATTCTCAGCAAGAAAGTAAAATGAAGGAAGGCAGGCAAGAAACTGGAAAACGGCAAGAAATCGGGACTGCGCTCAGCCCGAACCACCTGGATGAGGAGCTGGATCTCAGCGAGTGAGGAGTCAGACCCAGTGAGCTGGAGCCATTCCCATCGTAATGCTCTAAGGCAAGAGATGTGAGCTGAAGTTAACAGTTAGCTCCCCAGCTACCTGGAAGAACACCTCACGCGTGTAATATCTGCTTCCTGACCTGCATTTTGAAGCCAGATTAAGGTGATGACGCAAATTCCCTGTGACTGAGAGAAAATACATCCAGTTGTTTTAGGAACCCTTCCGGTTTTCTGGCTACTTAATTTTCCCCGCTTCATGGAGAGAAAAAAGTTGGACACAGGCTCCCAAATCACAGGCTACTGTCCTCAGCGCTGGATGACACTCTTGGATGTTCATGTCCCAGTCATCCCTCACGATTACAATCCAAGTTCAAGGGAAGAGCTCCTTTAGCGATCCAAGCAAAAAGAGCATCAGGATTTTAACCATGTCTGCCATTTTCCAGGCAGCCTTCTAGAAAACCTAGCCTTGAATGTAGTCAGAGTTAAGATTTATGACTGTGGACAATACCTAAACACGAGTAATAAATAACCTGATGGATGGGGGAAAGTTAAAAGTTCACAGGTAAACACCAAAAAAATCTAAAATCTGTTGCCTCAGGATATTTCCCCAGTTACAGCAATAGATTTTTAACTGTGGAACTTAACATTTGCTGCCGAGCAAACTTGTTGCTTTACTCCAGATCATAGTGGCCTATCAAGACATGGGAGAATTGGAAAAAAACCCCACCAGAGAGAGCTTAAATAGAGCACCCTCTCACTATCCTTTCTGAGCGCTGGACAGTCACAAAAAGTAGGTTTTCTAACCCTTTTCCTCCTTCCCCCAGTTTATGTAAACACTGTCAGGCAATTAAAAAGTTGTTTTGGTTCCTGCCAGTCCTTTTACCCACAGAGGCTGTTTGTTTCCATCTTGGAGCTTAGCGGTTTAGTTTCCATGGTGCACACAGGGTCCCCAGACTCTTGCTAACATGCCCGCAGCAGCCCAAAAATCTTGCCCATCTGAATCTCGTACAGCCCATTGGTCAGTTCTGGTGGCACTGGCCAAATCTACGATGTCTTTCTCATTAAACAAATCAATCCCTAAGCATAATGCAAAGGAATAAAACATCTGCAACAATAAATACTGTAAAAATACTGATGGTAACTTGTGCATTTCATACATTTGCAGCCAGAGAGCCCGGTATTTGCCATAATTCTTTAATTTGTTACTTAAAAAAAGAGTAATTTTATTCCACATAATTGCAAAGAAATCCTTTAAAATGTTAACTGCTTGTAAATTACAATTTGCATCAGCTGTTGGCTCAGGCTCAGTTGGAAAATGTGTTTGAACTTCCCCATGCACATCTTCTTGAAGCCTAGGGATGACAACATAAATACCAACTTCATTAACTCTTTCAACTAATGATCACCCTAGTAGAACCATCCAGTTACGGGGATTGTGCCAGAACCCTCAACTTTCTCCTCAAACATTCCAGCTGTCTCCCATTTAACTGCCAAAACCACAAGTTTCCCCACCTGCCATCCTGTTCCACGTAACAAGTTTTCAAAGCTTTAAATCAGACAAATGGTTGCAGGCTAGATTAAGAGCCCTGCACCCATCTGGAACACAAAAGAGGAGAGTAAATACTTATTTTTCCTTGTTAGGATTAAAGTTGGGATTTTACAGACCCATATAATGCAAGGATTAGCATCCCCTAACTGTGCTAATGGAGAAATTCCCCAAATCCTCCACACACACCATTTTGGATGGTGAGGTACTGTCACCAACATCTGGAACCGCAATTTAGGAAGACATTGTGTCACTTTCCCCGTGACTGAAACAGCTGATGCAAACGAAGCCAAGTTGTTCACAGCCTCAGCCAGGGTCAAGGACTAGACAGAACATAGGAGACTAATTCCTTTCTTAGTCCCAGAAAAAACCTTTCCGAGGTCTGTGTTCAGAGCCAGCGAAGCAGCTTTATGAGCTACAGAAACGCCAACGGAGATGAGATGCTCGAGAAAGGAAAAATCAGTCATTAAAACATTATCAAGGGATTATTTTATTTCATTTTAAGCCCCAGATGAGCTGTTTGTTTAAAAGATGTGCCCCGTGATTAAGCTCAGTGAGGGAATCGTTGGATGAAGTGATCTGACTTGCATTGTGAAGGAGGTCAGACAAGACAGATAACGACAGGAGTTTCTCCAGGCTGTACAATGTATGAACTCCAAGCCATTGAACGGGCTGGGAGATTTCGCACCCTTTGCTGGAAATAAAGGTTTAAGAAGATAAAGAAATGAAAGGAGAATTAAATACGTTGCCAGACTGAGTGTCAGACATTTCTCTCACAAGGGGGAATTTAGGGGAAAACCAGAAAGACTTTGAGCGCTGAGAAGAATGCCCATGTCAGGGCACAATTCTCACTTCTATTGGACCTAAAATCATTTAGGGTCTTAAGTTTTGCTGTGAGGTGACTGGTGACATGCAGATTCCGCGGTCTGCTAGGCCCAGGCCTAATGCAGGACATCCAGCTACCTACCTACGGTGTAGATTTCCATATTGACAGTAAAGATGGAGTGGGAGCGGGAAGAGTCCTTATTCATGAGGGTGTAACCCACTGCTCGGTTCCTCCAGCCAGTCTCCATGATCCGCTCGCACTGGACCACGCTCTGCACGGTGTGCAGGGAGAGCCCCTTCACGTACACCCCTTTCTCTGGGTGTTCCTTCAGCTGCAAACAGGGACAAGGCAACACAGGTTAGAAGAAGACGCCCCGAGACTGTGGGAAGGCGCGCTGGGAACTGTTCAGAAGCTCGAGGGCTACGCAAGTTTTGCATGTGGAGAAATTAAACCGCCATACAGCAAAAACATATCTATCTGCCACCAAAAAGCCTTCATATCTCTGAAGGAGGAATAAAACCACCCAAAAAGAGGGAACCACCTTCATGGCTCTGCAGACAAAAAGAATTAAAGTTAAAAGTTCGCTGATTGATTCAGACATCTCCCAGGCCACAAGAAACCTGTGCTGAGCCGCCTTCTACCTCCCCTATAATTAAGCCACGGATTTTAAGAAAAGAACTGCAATGTTTCTCACCTATTATAGCAAAGGCTCTAATATCTCTTCAGTCATAGGGAGCTTTTTTAAAATTCTAGCACAAATTCAAGTCACAGATATTGTTACCGGTGCTCTGCTGAACCCCTCCGCTCTCAGAGGGCGTCTTGATCTCACTGACAAAATTCCCAAAGTCACACCTCTCACGCACAGGCGGACTATAATAATTTTTCCTCCAGATTAGTTCATTTTTAAGACGTTCTAAAATCTTATTCAGGCACACGGATAGAAACCCAGTGTTAAATACCTACCAGCACCTTTTCAGCAATTATCAATCATGCAGAAGAAGAATTTCACACAGCATGCTAATAAACAATTTAAATGTTCGAAATCCTGAATGATCCATCAAACCTACATAAAAAATACAAAACAATTGAGAGATCCCTGCACTCCTACACCAGCTCCCTCGGCAGCTCCCTCCGCACTGGGAATTTTAAATGAGCTGAATTCATTTGCAACAGCAATGTTACGCCCCACATCTGCTGAGTTCATAACCAAAGCTCTATCTTTATCATGCCAGCTGGGATATCAAGATATGGTTGTCATGACTCGGTGTCACGGAGTGACAGGCACTGTGTTTGGCAGTGTGATTTCCAAAGAAGATCCTTAGATACTTTAGTGATGCACAGCCCACAAGAAGGAATGTAAAATAGAGTTTTTGCTGTAAAAAAATCCGCACAGAACAGAGCAGAAGTGGCTGAAAACTGAACGGGGCAGGATTTTAGCCTTGTTCTGAAGCCATCACTGCCCCTGATTAATCCAGTTACAGAATCACAGCCAGACTGTTCGTACACTGGGACTTTTGCCTGTGCTACAGAAGAACCACAGTTGGCCCGGCTGTATTTGAGGGTGCTGCAGAGTCCCCGAAGAACACCTAACCGAGGACACGGCTGTTGTTTCACTCCACGACAGACTGACGGAGGCGTTTTCCTTGCAGTGCTCCATAAAACCTGCTCTTCACAGGGTCTCACGCCCCAGGAGGCGATTGTGGGCTTCAGAGTCACCAAAGTCACTCATGTTGAAAGGCAAAAGAACAAACAAGAAATGGGATTTTGGAGGAGAACTGGGGGACTCAGAAGAAAGCAGTGGGTCAGCCCGGGTTTTCTGTCTCTGCAGGACATGACTCCCTTAATTACTCGGTGGAGGCAGCAACAGGCAGCGGCTGTCACCAGTGTGATGGTGTTACCCTGGAAACTGTTCTGCCCAGCTCCTGCCCTCCCAGTGCCAACTGCAGTCGTCATGGAAACCGGTGTCACTGCTGATGTGGAACAAAAGATGGGAAACTGCAGCAAGCGCCTTCCCAAACAGAGTCCCCTTCTCCCACCTCCCTCACTGCAAGGGTGAAGCACACTGGGAACGCGGAACGGAGAGGGTTTTGCCTCCCTGCAAGCCAGGAGCCCGTTAAAAAACCACATCTGGCCCATAAGGCAGTCCCTATCTCGGCACGTCTGTGCAGCAGATGGTGCTAGTGCCTCAGTTTTCTTCACAAGGGCAGTCCTGCAGGGAAGTAAATTAGGACAGGAGATTTGCAGCTTCCCCCAGGAATACAAGCAAAAAGAGCTGCGAAGCCACCAAGAGGTAAATTGTATAAAAATCAGCCCCTTGATTAGGATTTCAGGAAAGTTTACCCTCCTGCATGCCTGGAAACTGCCCGCCTTCCCCGTGCGTTCCCATGAGGAGTACTATCTCCTGTGTCCCCTCAAAAAAGGACCAGTCTTTTTTGGTTTAGACAGATAATGAGATCATCCACGGGATCAGATTAACCATTTATAAGGCACAGAATCCTCCTGCTTTAGAGACAGCCATGAGATGAAAAGGACTGTGAAGAAATTGCCCCATGAGCACTTTATTCCATCCTTGTCCAGTAACGATTTTCACGCAGCTTCTGCTTAAGCCACCGACCGCTATGCAGCAGGATGCACAGCACTGGATCACGTGCCTTCTGCCACAAAACTTTCACTCAAGTCCCTCAAAATCTCCTCTTGACTTCCATATCCATCACTGTACCTACATATTCTGGCGTTCTGCTTCTGACAAAGCGTATTATTGCACTTTGGCGAGATAGTAATCATTACACTTATCTGAGCAAATTAAAGCACTTCCCCACACATTGACTCCACCTCACCTCCAACTTCTGCTTGGTATCAGCTCCAAGAAGGTCTCGTATGTCTTCGTTGTAAATCTCCAGGTAGGAGGCTCTCACCAAGAACTTGGCATTTTCAGCACACTGCATAAAAACAGGAATGATTTTTGGGTAAGGTTCTCAAAACGAAGGCAAGGAGGCAGCCCACGTAGATCCTCAGTGCCAGCTGGGTGCCTACCTCCCTTCAGCACTTCATCAAATCTCTCCTGGCATTTCATCCCCAGGTGGAACCACTCCACACACTCACTACAGGGACTTTTGGTCCTTAAAAATCTCAAGCTGAGTCCATAAAGTCAGCAGAGATGAGGGTGCAGTTCACCTGGCTATATTTGGGCCCCAGCTTTTGGATGAGAGGCAGCATACCCAAAAGCCTGGCGCCATTCTTGCTCCCGAGTGCGATCGGCACTCACTCCCTGGGGTATGACACAAAACCCACCTGTCTCCATATCACACCATCTTACAGCAGGATCTCTTTCACATCCCAACACACCCACCTGTACGCTCTCAAAAATGTGTTCAAATGCCCTGGGTATTATGCCTTTCTGTGTAGAAGGATCCACGATTCCCTGCATGGTGAACGACTTCCCGCTGCCAGTCTGGCCATAGGCAAATATGGTGCCGTTGTAGCCTTCGGTGACACCCTGGAAATGGAGAAAAACTAAATAAAATAGCCGTTATCTTCACCCTTTGCATAATTGGAAATACATTGTCCAGATTCCACCCCACCTCGTAAAAGGTATTTTAAAGGAAGAGCTAGAAGTAAACATCAAACAACTACTTGATCTTCATATGACGTCAGAGTATAATAATAATAAAAAAATGCATTCTGCTAGTATGTAGATCGACACTTTTCTCTCAAAAATGGAAAACTTGAAGAAATGCAGGTGTCGAAAAGAGGAAGGGCAGTTCACAATGCTTAGCAGACCAGAATGTTTTTGCCATAAGGCAGAAAATCTTATGAAACCCAGAGAGACAACTAGAATGCCAGCTGATTGTAGGGTGGCCAAACGGATGGTTTCTAGCTTAGAATAATCTTCTCCTGAAAAGCTGGCTGAAAGAAGGCCTTACTTTCATTTTTTTCATTTTTTTTCCTATTTCAGAGAAGCACGGTAGGAACAAAAGATACTTGGATTTCTTAAGGTTTAAATAAAAAGAAAAAGAAAGAATCTATTAGCCTAATAATCTACTGTTTCAGGCCCTGGTTGTCCTTCTGATCAGGAACTTCCATCTTAAATTTATCACTGGCCACTTTATCCCTGTTTCTTCTAACAAAACTGGGTTTTTGCAGGGCTTGGGTTTTTCTTTTCTCACCTTATCTGTTTACCACGCCGGTGTGTTAACAGGTATCAAACATATCCCCTCTCATTTTGCTATTCTAAAACAGGCTGAGGTTCCCTACCTTCTCTGAAGTTTCTCACTTGACAGTAAAAAGTCTCTAAATCATCTGGAGTCTTGTTTGTCCCCCTTCTCCTCCCTCACATCACTTTCCACTGCTGTTTCTGTCCAGCTACCCTCTCAAGGGCCCGGGGAGGGTTTCACCTTTCATATAAACATCCGCCTAAACCAATTAAACGTAATTCTATCCTCAGTGCCCCACTGGCTGCTGAAAACATTCTTTTTTCTTCCCAGTTTCCCAGCCTACTGCTGGAGCACTCTTTTGCCCTCCTCTGCACCCCAGGGCTGCACCTAAGCCTCTTGGAGAAGTGGACAGGGCTCTTTCTGTCCATAAATCAGTTCCACTCAGGGATCATCTACCCGTGTCAAAATCCTGAGCCCTCCTCCCGAGCTACGTGTTGGCTGCCTCTGGCTTACTTTGGGCACCACTCACCTCCACCAGCGGGTAGGCGATCTCGTTGTAGATCTGCTCCGTGCTGTGCTCCTGGTAGTAGGCCCCGTCGAAGGTGAACTGCTTGGGGGGCTGGCTGGCGGCGGCCGGGTTCTGGAGGAAGCACTGGCCCCGCGCGCTCTCCACGCTGACGACCGCCTTGCAGCCCAGAGCCTTCTCACGCTCGCTCATGGGCCGGCACCGCACGATCACCTTCACCGCCTCCGAGGCCATGTTTCCAGGCCCAGCTCAACCCCACACTCGGTGGGGCCGGGGGGACATGGGGGCCCGGGGGAAGGCTGGGGAAAGCCTGACCCCAGGGCCTGCACCCCTCCCTGGGGTGGAGCCCTCACCGCTCGCTGGGGGCGCCGAGGGGATGGGGACCCCCCGCAACCTGGCACGAGGAAAGGGGGCCGCAAATGGCTGGGGGAGAAGGGGAGACTGAGGAGGAGAAAAGCCTGGGAGGGATGAAGGGAAAGGGGGAGGCTTGGAATAAGTGTGAGGAGGAACCAGGGCTTGGCCGGATGGAGGGAAGCTGAGGGGAGGCTGCGGGCGGGAAAGCCTGAGGTAACTCTGGGGAGCTGGGACAAGCCCAGGGGAACGCGCGCGCGGGGAAACCTGAGGTAAACCCGCAGGTGCGGGGC
>VXBO01008875.1:92280-117377 GCA_013400135.1 Rhinoptilus africanus
CATTTCTCAATGGAGCCCCCCCCCAGCCCACCGGCCACCCTGGTGGTCCCCAAGGGAGGGATGCTGACCCCAAAATTTGGGGGAGGGGGAAAGGGGTGGGTGATGCGCGCCACCCAGACACCAAACATCCCCAGGGACCCCCATCCCGCTGAATTCCCCCCTCCCGGCTCACGGGCAGCTGGCTCCGATGACTCCGGTGAAACGCAGGCGAAAAATTCCCTCGGTTGCGGCTCCCTCGGCCTTGGCCGGTTGTTTTCCTCTGCCGGGCGGCTGCTCCCGCGGGATGCTCGCCCGTGGGCGTCAGGGCCTCGCCGCCAGCCAGGCCCCGGCGAGCCCGAGCCCACGCCGGGCACGGGGCAGGCGGCAAACTCTCATTTCCTGTCTCCGATCTGCCCGGGCGATGAATCACTGCAATTTACCTCCCCGGTTTTCTCCGTTTCTTGGAAGCGACGGAGAGCAGAAAGGCTCGGGCTTTTTAGAAAACGCGGCTGCAATTGATTTTTCTCTCTCTCTCTTTCCCCCGCCTCCCCGTCTCCTACGGCGGAGAAACGATTTCTAGCACAGGCTCACTCGCTCGCCATCCCCTGCCCCGATGCTCAGACCCTTGTCATCCCGATTTCTGAATTCCCCAGGGAGTTTTGCCCGCCGTGCTCTGCTTTCGCCGGAATAAAAAAAAGAAGGATGGCTCCCAGCTCGCTGCAACGCAGCCAGTCCCCAAAATCCTCCAGCCGGCCAAATCCACGGGGCCGGAGCAAAAGCTGCCCCCAGCCCAAGGGCTGGTCTCCTGGGAAAGGGAAGGAAGGGTTTGGGGAGAAGAGGGGGTCTGACCCCTCGGGGGTGCATCCAAAATTCCCCGTCTCGTGCCCCGCTGCTCCCGAGGGTGCGAGGAGAAGGGTCCCAACGGCGGTGTTCAAACCTTGGGCTGCCACCAGCGTCGGCTGCTTTGAGATGCCGCAAGATGCCCCCGGAAGAGTTGAAAGCGTAGAAACAGCAGAAAAAAAAAAAAAAAAAAGGAGAAAAAAATTCCCAGACAGATGGGGCTGAAGAAATAACATAACGGAGCCCGGTCTGGCCAGGAAGCAGAGACTGGAGAAGAGCGAGCAGCGGAGCTGCCGCCTGCTCTGCCGGCAACGCCGCCGCGGGATGAAGATTTTCCCATTCCATCCCAGTTGCTGCTCCTGGGAAGCGAGGATCAGTCCTTTGGATTAAATACAACCGGACTCACAGCTTTTTTTGTTTTGTTTTTTTTTTGGCTTGGTATGCAAAAATTGCTTAATTAGCAATTAAAACCACAACTAAAGAGTTTGGCGATGACCAAGGGAGGTAACGGTGGTTTTAGCGCAACGCTGTAATTTGAGATGCCCCCCAGCCAAATTAAGCCACGCTCACGTGCCACAAAAAAAAAAAAAAATCGGTGTTCTAAACCCAGTGTTTTAAGAAATATCCGTGGGGTTGTCGGTGTGGGAATGTTACTGGGAAGAGGGAGGGTACAAAACATCCCCCAGCTGGGCCAGGACTCCTCGTCCCCATAAATAGCCTGCGGGTGAGAGAGGCTGTTCCCCAAATCTGGCTCGCCCTAGCGCCCGCCTGGAGGAAAAGGCCGACAAACCCCACGGTTTGGGTACAAGCAGCCCCAGGAAAGAGCCATTAACTAATGTCACTAATTGCTTTACAGCCCCACGGATTAGTCTTTGATTGGGGCTTTCACTCTCCCAGTTCCGTATCAGCTGTGACTTTTACTAACCTGCTGTTTGCACCCTCCTTACGGGGCTGGGAACAATTTTGAGCATTTCTATAAGAATTTTTTAAACTCCCAGTTGTTAGAGGCAGCACACTGGGGCGGCAAGCGAAAAGAATGAATTCAATAAGGCTTTTTTCTCCTTTTCCCACGTTATTTCTAGAGGCGCTTCCACTCCTCTCAGCACGGTACGTGCAAAGCTCTTTCCAAAAGGACGTTAAGTGACAAGAGCGTCAGGACACACTCGGATCAGCGGCGCTGCCCTGGCCGAGGGAGAGCCGGGGACGTGGTGCGGGGTGTCTCAAACGCGGGCGCTGCTCTGTTGAGCTGGGCAGAGGCGGGGAAAGACTTCAGATGGTCTTTTTTGTCCCCGCTGGCCACTGACTGGGGGCAGAGGGAGAAGGGGAGCAGGAAGAGGTTCAACCAGAGCTTTCTTCTCGCTCACCTTCATCATCTCCAGAGAAGAGAAAGGTCACAGGTCCGTCCAACTACAGAGCTTGGTAGGGGCTCAGGCTAAAATAGCCCCCCGTCTTTCACGCCAGCAATGTACTTTTAGCAAAGATTTGCCTCTGCAGCGATCCACGGCGACTGTAATTCCCTCCTCTCTACACTTCCAGGAGGAGAAAGCTGTGGCGAGGAAGAGAAAGGACACACAAAGCGGGGCCTGGAATCTAGTTTCACTTTATTTTAGCAAACTGCATGTTCTTCACTTATCAACATCTCTCTACATTAGCAATTGTATAGCTCTCCAACTTTTCTTTAAAAAAGGGTAAACAAGAGGTGACAAAACTCAGGCTCTTCATCTCTTAAAAACATTGGAAAGTTGGATTCAAGAAGACTTTTACATATTTTGGTTTTAAGGTAACAGATGTGGCGTGGAAACACTAATTCAAATCACCCGCCTAACCGAGAACTACCCCTTTTGGAGCCCCTCTGGCATCAGACCATCAGTAGACGCTGCAGCCTCCGTTTACTGAAGATCTGACTCACCGTCAAACAAACCTTGCTGGTTCTTGAAGGAGCCGGACGCGCCGCCTCCTCAGCCCATCGCTCGAACGGCCGAGCAGAAAGAAGCACCTCCAGGACTCAGTGCAAGTGCTGTATATACACTGCTTCTCCACGGAAGCGTTAAGGACCTCGTCATGCAGGGGATCTAGGGAGGACTCTTCTGCCGTTGCACCTTCTCATTAAGAATCACATTCCCCCAGTCATCCTGTTCCTGCTGTCTAAAGATATAAAGATCTTCTTTGAAGAATTTTTTGAAAAGCCAGCCCTCCCCCCACCCCCCAAAACCCAAGAGGAACACCGGAAAATGTACAGATTATATATGTCCTAGAAAAGTCCTAAAATTATTGCAGAAACTAAAGATGACTTGTTCCAGGGGAGGGGCAGACATGAGGCACAGCATTGGGATCTAACAAATGCTTGGGTTGGTTTGACTTAGTTTTCAGCTTTTTCCCCCCCCATCATTCAAGAAACAAAAAATAATAAAAATAAAAGAAGTGTTTAAGCATCAGAACTAAAATACAAATGCACGTTGACTTATAAAACAAGATTGTGGATTTGACCATAGGATTCCCTGACAGTGGAAAAATTTTACTTTTTTGCCCGGAGAGATTTCCTCATGGCGGATTTGCCCTTGGCCGAGGGTTTCACTTCCTTCCTCCCGCTGGCTGCTGGTTTCTTGGAAGAGCTGCCACCAGAGGGTTTCTTGATGGCTGAGGCTGCTGGTTTGGCTTTCTTCGCAGGGGTTTTCACCTTGGGAGGGGGCTTTGCTTTCCCCCGGCGGGCTGCGGGTGTTTTTCTTGGCTTGGGTTTGGACTCCCTTCGCTTCATCGGAGGGGCTCGGCTCCGTGATTTTGGAGGCGGCCTCTTCTGCATCCTGTCAGAAAGAGAGACAGCACAAGATCTCAGTGGAGGCGCAAATGCTGCCCAGAGCAGAACTGCTGTCGTCAATTTGCATAAACAAAGCAGATCTTGGCATCCTTGTTCTTCACCACGGATGTTCCTTTACGCAGCAGTATGTTTCATTAGCTAAATCCCAAAGAGCAAGAACTCCTCTGCTGGATCTCGCCACACTAAGCACCTCTCAATCCCCACGGCGCTCTGCCAGTGAGGCTGGCAGCTCCTTCGTTAGGCATATGAACGCACAAATAACGGCAATGAATCAAAGTCAATCGTCAGAACAATTAGAGACCTAAGCACTATCTCCCCTCTCTACATGGAATTTTATTACTTAACGAACAAGACTCATCTTAAATCCACATCCTGAGTAAGGCAGGTTTCGTATCTGGCTACAGAACTGCAAATTATACTGTAGGGAAAAGTTTTCATAAGGGAACGCTTAATAAATACAAAAAGTCCCATGTGAAACGCCACACTTTGGTAAAGCACAAAAGGCATATGGCAGACTAAAGGCAATACAAAGAATAAATACAGGCTCTCCTCTCATCTGGAGGAAAAAGAGATTAGCTTCAAATTATGGAACAAGGGAGATCGGTATCTCCAGAGCAAGGCATTGCTTCTGCACACACCTCCCGGAGAAATCCTGATCCTGACAGCGCCCCGAGAATTCAACCATAATTCAAAACAACTTCTTCCAGCACCTCCTGAGCAACAGGATAAATAACCACACCAAGAGACAAACCTGGGCACTCTACAGCTGTGACAGTCACTTTTATTTCATCCAAAGGAGCCCATTTATCTCTCATGCTGCCATACCTCTTCTTTGGTGGTGGCTCTTCCTCCTCAGACTCTTCCTCTTCAGATTCTTCTTCCTCCTCAGATTCGTCCTCTTCTTCCTCATCAGATTCCTCGGAGTCCTCATCCTGCTGCTTCTCTGGGTAGAGCACATCTGGGCTACAAGAGGGTTCTTGTCAGAGTGTGACTGACTTCTAAGGATACGACCTGAGGGTCGGCAAGCCCTGGGTAACCCTGGCTCTCATCGGGCACTGCTGCCCACCTGCCCGTCAGGTTACTGCTCTCAGCCTAATCCAGAAATACCCGCACGACTTCGGTGTTTGCTGTCTAAACCCAATGTTATTTAGTCTCTGCAACGGCAGAAGTGTGACAGCTTGTAAGACCCCAGGAATGCCCCAGCCCGAAGCTGTCCTTTCTCCAGTTCTCTTCCTCCTTTGCTCCTTCTGTACAAACCCAGGAAGGCAGACAAAGGGACAAGATCAGATTCAGTGACTCTGAACGCAGGCTGAAGCCACCGAGGACTCTGTATGTATGCAATAAAGGAAGGTGGGAAGCAGAGACTTTAATGGCTGTGCTGCCATTTGTCTCTTCGTGGGACACTAAGTCACCATCCCTGGGCTCCACGTGGCCCAGCACAATATATGCTCACAGCAGGGGAAGAAAGGCTGGTTTAGTCTCACAGTAGCTAATCTAGGTCATCTTCTCTCCTCCCACCTCTCCTCCACATCAGCATTAAGAAAGGCAAACAGCTGGGTTCTACTTGTTATGAGCATCCTTGCGTTAAGAAGAACAACACGCTCTACCTGCTCATGCGAGTTTGTTTTAGCATGGAAACACTTAAATAGCCCCCATCCTGCAAAAAAAAAAGCATCACGACAGAGTATCTGAGAATATCAAGCCCAATATTTTTATTGCCTTTAAAAGCTTCCCTTGCTAATGAAGTCAGCTTTATGTCCACTCGCAGTCAGACACCCAAGTAACGTCATTACCTAGAGCGAGGATGGGTGACAATGTTGTGGTTCATCAGTTATTAAACCCTCCACAAACTTCCCTGTAAATAGCAGTGCTGAAGTCCACGGGCTGACCCCCCTATCCAGCTGATCTGTGCAACACTTATCTCGAACATCGTTTTTACAGCCAAGCTCTTTACCTAGGGTAATAAGGGAAGCAAAGCTGAAAGGTTCCACTGAAGCCCTTTCCAGAAATTTGCTCCATCCAGCCATTCTTCTCACATTTCTGCAGGGTTTTCTTTAGTAGATGCACTGTGAAAAAAACAATAAAAAAAAAATTCAGAGAAAAGTTGTGTTACTATCTTTATCCACTTGTCTAACTTCACTGCTCTCTGCAGTGCCCTCTGAAATCAGAGACGGAGAGTCAGGATGAAGTCTCCTTTGCCCAGGACAAAGGAGGAACGAAATGGCACTGGAGACCCAAGACTCGTGAAGGCATCACCGCATGCTTCTTCCTGCACTCAGCGAAGAGCATCTGCTGCATGTAGGACCCAGCTAGACCACTGCATTTACAAGTTTCAGTGTGTCTTATTTAAAGGGAAATCCGCTCGCAGGTAATTTTCAGAAAGAAGATACAAGTTGTCCTGGTTTGAGCGACACAGGACTAATTTCCTCAACACTCAGCCAGTATGGCTTTAAACACTCCAAAGGGAGAAGTCAAGAACAGTGCAGGTTATTAATATCACGATCAAGGAATCCTCCTTTAGGAATGCAGTCAACAGCACCATGTAACTACTTCTGTCCAAATTTAACCCAAGTGTCAGCTTTCTTCAGCCTGTTCTCCAAAGTGTTCTTTTAAAACAAGTCTTTAGCCTGTTTTGCCCTCCTCGTGTTCTTAATTTCATACGTGATCATCCTTCCCTGTTCTGTGGTTTGTTTGGTTTTTTGTTCTGTTTTTTTTTTTTTTTTTAAGGGAAAAATATTTGGTCTTGAAATATGGCAAATGCACTTTTTATTACAGTCTTCTGTTCCACTGTGCATTGTGTAAGAATTGTAGCCCAAACTGTGTGAGTACAGGGGATCTTTGTCTCTGGCAAAGGGCTGAAGTTGTTTAGTCAGTTCAAAAGCATTTTCAGCTGGAATTAGAGGGACCATTCACATATTTAGCTCCTTCCAAACCAAGAGAAAAGCAAGGCCTGCCCTCAAGCATGGTCCACAGAGGTTCACTTGAGAAATGGCAAGAGAAAAATACCAAGAAACACACTGGCTGAACTGCCATCTGAACCTGTTCTGTACGATTAAGGAAGAGGTATTCACTCCAAGCACTTATCCAACACTCCTGAAACGAGCTTTTATCGAGAACTGATCTTTCACATCAGGAGAATCATTTGGGACAGCATCACACCTTCCTCAGCCTACAGCTCTGCCGAAAGGTTTTCATTTGAATGGTTGTCCTGGGTTGAGCCACACCGGACACATTTCTCTTCTAATGCTGGGAAAAACTCCACTTTCAGAAGACTTTAGTGTCTGAATTCAGGAAAATACTTACTTCATAGCAGGCTAGGCTATGTGGGATTCAAGGTCTCAGTGTTTTTGATCCTTGCCAGGTGCAGGGACGAGGAGGAGAAAGGCCTGGGCATTTGACCCAGGCTGGCCAACAGGATTATTTCATACCATGAACATCAAATTCAATGGAAATTAGAAAATTCGCTGAGGAGTTCCTTCTCTCCCTTGATGCCAGTGGTCCAGAGAACTCCTTGCCCTGGTCCTGGAGCTCTGAGCCTTTCCTTCCTCCTGAAACTGTAGCATCCACAGTGTCCAACATTTACTGTCCCCTGCTGGGACTGCCCAGCTTCCTAACGACAGAGTGGGCCGAGTATAATCCTTGTATATTTTATATCGTTGTCGGGATCAATACTGGTTCTTTAGTATTATTGTTAATTATTTAGTCTTATCCTATTAAATCTATTTATATTTCAACCCTTGTGTTCCCTTGCTTTCCCCAGTTCCCTTTTCTGGGTGGGGAGGGGCCACTGGGTGATAGAATAATTGTCTAAATGACAAATAAACTGTTATGGGTTTCACCAAACCACAAGAATGGCACGGGAAAAGCTTGCACAGCTAATTGAGTTGAATGTATCCAATAAATTACTAGTGTTGCAACATTAGGATCATCACAGTCCAAGAACTCTTTAAAACCCTACCACCACCACTTTTATAAACAGGAGCAACACATAAAACATAAGGCTGTTTTTACTCTGGGTACCAAAAATCTATAGTAGCATGTAAAGGATTTGACTCCAGCTGAGTCCAGTTATAAGTATGCGGCTTTGCAGCGCATACCCGCCTGCTTTTACATCTCACCAGATCTTCCCCCAGTTGCGCTTAAAACAGAGCAGAGGTTATCAAAATTCCTTTTGTGTAATGGAAGGAGAAACAAAACCAACAGATTGCAAGCTGAAACTTCCTTATCCAACTTGCAAGACAAGCACTGGAACCTGGCTAAACACAGGCCTCTAAGGACCAGGGCAACTTCCAGCGGTCCTGAAAATAAATCATGCAAAGGCTTGGTAAGCTTGGAAACTCTCTTCTCTGCCCCAAGATTAAGAAGTCACACTCGACATCATTCTCTAATTGGCAGAAGGCCTCAGGCAACTTCTTTAGCCCACACTGAGCGAGGGACCCTGCGCTCCTCTATCTGTCGATAAGCCCCGCATCACACAGCGGTGCTGATGCCGTGCTTCAGCTCCAGGTGAAGAGTGCGGGATCAGGAGTCTCCTCTCTGGCCTCACATCCTGAGAAATGGCACCAGCACCGTGAAACCACACTAACAAACTGATCTACTTTTAGGCCTGACTCTACTGGAGACAGCTGTGAGCTCATCCTGCTTCAAATGACCTCAGTTAACAACTGCACAGGGGCTCAGACCAAATAATGCAAGTAAGCCACTAGAAAATCAGCTTTAAAGTCTCTGCTAGTATTGCTTCTGCTAATGCAAAAGTCAAACCAGACATTAATGCAATTCCCGGGAACAAAGAAATGCCAAATCTCTTTCCAAATATAACAGGATTAGTTTCTCTACTCGCTTGCTTGACCTTTTAAAATCAGAGCCAAAGAAGGACCTCAAACAAATCAGCAAGAGTGAATTTTTTTTTTGAAAGTTAGACTATGCAACTTGTCTGAATAAAAAGCAACTAGGGACTGCGTTTATGCCAAGCTGTAGCCTTTCAAAACAGAGACAGATCAAATCAACTTCGTGATTTAAAAAAAATAAACTACTTGAATGCTATTCCTCCTTCCTGGGAACATGCTATAGACAAGAGAAACATGCATTATGTCTCAGAAACTAGCCTTCGTCAGGCTTGAAAGGAACTAATGGGAATTAAAAACGCCGAGCATCTCTGCAGCACAAAGAGCTGCGCAGCTGTCATTTCCCCAGCAGGCTCAACGGAATAGTTTAAAGGTGCTGCATAGACACATCTGCAGCTGCAGGACTCTCTTTCAGCATGTAAAAGAGAAGCGTTAGGCAGATCGGTACTTTACCCTGGAAGTTGGAGTTGGTCCCTGGGTGGTTTTCCAGGATATACTTCTTCAGCGCTGTGGTGGAGCAGGTCTTCGGTTCATTCATGGCCGCAATAGCAGACAGGATGGCGTCTTCCATCAGGGTCCCACCCAGCAGGGGCTTCTCCCCTGATTTCTTCAGCTATTTTCCAAGGAGGAAGAGAAAAGCATCAAGACAAAATTCTCCCAAACCAGGTCAGGACAAGCTCCTCTGCACCAGGTGGGTCGGCGCTCCTGCATTAGCACAGATACGTTTTATATTAAAACACTGCACAGGGAACGCTGCTCTCACAGCTTTAATTGGGAGGAGAGGCCTATTCAGTCAACTGGCCTGGAGTGCTTTTTATCGGTAACACATTGTCCTAGTCCCCAAATACGCTGCAAGGATGTGGGAATCTAAGGGCCTATCCCTCAGGGAAGGAAATAAATCAGATCTTCCTCCATCCCACAGACCAAATGTACCCAAGAGACTTCTATGGCATAGACACAAGAAAAAGACGTTACAGGCATCTGGGGTACCTACTGCACTGGGAATTAGTGATGGAAAGGAAAGCTTACCCCACCAGCTCCCCTACTGTGCTAGTGAGTCAGAGCTGAAGCAGCATGCGGAGCACGCTAAGCAAGGAAGGCAAGGGGGTCTGCTCCACATACGTAGACCAAGAGGAGAATAAGAGTCCTACTGCTTCATAGTTTGACAACTCCTGAATACGACAAGCTGCTAAAGAAAGGTGTACCCAATAAAACTTGGGGGGCGGGGGGAGAGGGCGCGTTAACTTATATCCAAGGCTTGTGGTCAGTACAGTGAACAAAACAAGGTGAACTCTGGTTCTGACCTGGAATGTCCCAGACGCTCCCTTCCCCGTGATCTGCTCTAACTGGCCCTTCTCTACAGCTCTCTGCAGGGCATTCTTCAACAGCTGGGGTCTGAAACACAGGAGGATAAAGCTTTACTGACACATACTGACAGCTTAAAAAACAAACAGAGAAACAACGCTTTATACGGAGTGTGAGCAGAGCAGTGCTTACAAGTGGTATCTGCCTACATACAGACATTTTAAATGGAGATCTGTCAGCAAGTGCTGATTACATGAGAGGAACAATGTACGTTAGCGGAAATTCAACTGCAATGCTTTCTCGGTGTTACTGCGTACCCAGAAACAGACGAGCTTCGCTTGGAAGGATTTACTCATTTTGAAAAGCACATTTGGACTCGGTGGGCAATGAGTCAGTCAGCTCGCAGACAAACAAGGGACTGCGCACAAAGTCCCTGTAAGAGGTGACGCACAGGGTTTTCCTAGATTTGCTTCCTCCCCAAGCCCTGACCTGCTCCAAATGGGCAAACCTAAAGATTCTTGTAAGTGTGTGGCAGTTAAAGCGTTCCAAACCAAGGGGGACAAGATCCCAAGGAGAGACCTTTCACATTCACGCCAGCTAAAGGGCTCTGGTTTTGGTTAGGAGGGGAGGTGCGTAGAGCTATGGCGATGTCGGCGTCAGGAACAAAGATTGGGTGTGGAGGGATGCAGAAAAAGGCAGAGCTTTTCCTTGAGCTTTCCTGCAGGCTCTGCAATGCAGAGCACCACCTGTCTGCTGCCTGCTGAAATACTGAACCGAAATCACCGTGAAGGGAGGCAAAGCCAGAGGAAGGCCGTGTCTCACTGCTCCTCTGCAGCTCTGCTTGCAAAAGCGTACTCCTGCACCTACCTTATATCTACTTTGAGTTTGGGGTAATACTGAGACACGTATTTCTTGATCAGGCTGTAAGAGGCTTCCTTCGGCTCACAAAGGCGGGTGAAAGCCAGCGGCAGGATATCTTCCAGCTTGACTTGTTGCTCTGCATTCGGAGCGGAAGTGCTTTTCTGAAACACACACGTTTTTATGCATCAATGGGGCCTAAAACTCTGGGTTTTCTGATCAAGCAACGCAGAGGTAGGGAGAAGTACTCCTGACACTGGCCACAGATCTGGAAAATCAATTCTCTAAGGCAGCTCTTTAAATTAACAATTTGAATAGTTTAGCAGTTTCAGCAAAATCAAGCAAATTTGGTTGGAATTTTCATAGGAGTCTTAGGAAAGTTTTACAAATATAAATTGCTGAGTATTTAACAATATCTGTATTTTTAACAGTTTCCTTCCTTTTTCTATAGACTTTTTCCTCTGCTAAACTTCAATGAGACAGGTGAAAACGATTCACGCTGACACGTAACATAAAAACCAAAGGCAAGACCTGTTTACACAGGTCAAATCTTCCCAAAACTGAACGGCCAAAGAGGAGCGCATTTTCTTTTTGTCAGATGACAGAAAGAAACCTTGATTGAAGCCAACGCTCCCTTCTGAATTTTCCTCCATCCCTTTGTTACTATCAGGAGGAGATGATTAGGAAAAAAATGGCCTGTTCTATATACAGAAAAGAGTGGGGAAATGTGCTGAAGTTTAATTTTTTTCATGCTGAACAGCAGCTTTGCAAGCGGTCAAACGGGTGAGGGTGCTGCTTACCCAGACAGCTGCTCTGCTGCTAGCTGAACTCACCAAAACCAAAAGCAAGCTATTCGTTTTGCTGCAACACAGAGAAAGTAACTAGGAACAAAGACACCAATGCGCTGCAGACAAGAGAAGTGATGTGTTAGCAGTTATCAGGTGTCTTGCTCAAACTTCTCGTGGAGCCAGTGAGCTCTGTTTAAAAAGAAGCTACACTGCAATTAGTTTCTTTCAGTGCCCTAGTACCAGGAGTGTCACTCTTTCCTTCAGTTTTAGGACTTTTGGTCTCTCTCCCCAGCAGCCATGGGACAAGCACCGAGGCGCTACAATATTCTCTGGGTTCAGCCATCTAAGCCACAAGAGGATCGACAATTCCGGCTAAGCATTTTGTAACTGCAGTGTTAGAAATGTGTTTCATACACCCAGGGCAGCAGGGAGCAGAGAACAGCGGTGCTGGAACCATGACTAATTGTAAGGACTAGGCTGAACCCCCCCCCCCCATCACGTTTTACTACCTCAGAACAACATACACCCAACATTAGCAGCTTGCTTCCAGAAGCCTTAGGACATTTTCTTCTTCCTCGTTCTGCCCTCCCAGCTGATGGAAAAATGTTCATCTGACAGTCCTGAAGACTGAAGTCTTCCATTTATCCATGCAATAGATATTACAATAAAAGCAGCAGCATAAAGCTTTCTTGCAATACCCGAGAGGGATCTCTCTCTACCAGGTAAAGACAGAAAAGGAGTGTCACAGTTATTCAGTTTTCTTCCTCTGAACCAAACCCTAGGGGTTTAATGTAAACATTTTAAGACTAAGATTTTGGTGATTCTACTTGGTTTTAATTTCTCAAACCAATTTTAGTGGAACGAGCATTTCAATTACCACATTTGATGAGGAAAAGCACAGCAAGGAGGAGAATACTGTTTGGGTTGAGGTTAGGCTGCATTTTGCAAGATACAAGTGTTTCAGTGCAAAGTTTTTCAGAGTATTGCTTAAAATCATCCATCTTACCTTTCTGTCTCTGGCTTTTGGAACAGTTTTTCCTGCGCTAGACACCACCACAAAGCTCCCAGAAGCTCCCTTTCCTTTCACCTAGTTCGAAAGAAAGTCCATTTCAGGCTTTAACAAAGTAACTCCGAGTAATAACAACCTGTAAGAGACTAACTGACACTGTTAGGCAGATTTTGAATGCACTGTCACCACCCTGGCAATGGGCTGTTGTGGCAGAGGCCTGATTTGAACCCACTGAAACTTCAGTAAGATCAGAAACGACAGCCAGACGTTAATAACATACTCTGCTGTCCTGACCAGGAGACCCTAACAGATATCACAGGCATAAACTACAGTGCTAAAGCAAATATGCAGAAGTGACAGTGCTGGACTCGGTTTGAAGACATGCTGCTGCAATGTTATGTGACACACCACCAAGAAACGGTCAGGAATTGCACACAAGACAACCGTGCAAGGTATGTGATTGACAGAACAAGGCTGAAATTCTGTCAGTGTCTAACAAAGTGGAGACAGAGGTTGATTAATCTTCACAAGGGAGAACACGATTATCCCAGAGACCTGCTAATGGACTGTTAATAGCTCAGCAATACCCCCTCCACTGCTGCTCCACAAAGCAACTCTTACCTGTCTAATGAGCCCCCTCTCCAGCTCCCTTTTCAGTGCTTGCTTTAGAAGATAGCCTCTCCTCTCAAGCTCCAGGGAAGGGTATTTGTGGATGATGTATTTACGTATAGCAACGACTGATGCACCACTCTTTTGAAAGCATGCCTGAAAGAGAAGCAAAAAATTAGCAGAAACGACCTGCATTGAAATTACCTTGCTGTGGGACTGGAAGAACTCTGAACTGATGCGTACAGGCAAGCACATCGGCACAGGGTGCCAGGGCTGGCCTGTTCCCCACAATGACTCAAAAGTATAAAATATAACTAACAAAATACTTTAATTTCCCCTTCAGGGAAAGACAGACGACACAAAAGCAGCACAGCAGGTGCATATCAACTGCTCTCCTATTCTGAACTACTTACACATAACGGCTTAAACACTGCATGCTACTACAAAATACAGTCACCTTTTGGCAAACCAACACTACACAACCAGTAAATAATTTTACTAATGTCAGAGTAATCATTAAGTCACAACAAGTTGCCAATTACTGTTTTTTAAGAAGACGGAGGATTGACATTAGTAAACTAGTAAAAAACCTAAGCTGAAGTTCATATTTTGAAGATAAAGCAGCTGGAAAGGGCATGTTGCAATTAAGGGTGGTGGAGTCCAAATCTCACCAGCCAGTGCGCGAACCAAGTGCGTGCACCAAGCCTCGAGGGGAGAGCAGCAGCGTTGCAGTGCAACTACACCACCACAGGCCTCTCCTTACAACCAGGGGGGATATGGCAAACCAAGACCAACACCACTTTGGAATGCCAGTTTACAGTACCTCCATCTGTCCTGAATCAGAATAAGTTAATGCTGAAAAAAGCACTTAACAAATAGAAGGATTAATCAAGGTAAATCAAGTTAAACATGGCTAGAAGGCACACCAAATTAAACGACGATAGCAATCAACCACATTATGTCATCATAGCTGTTTCTAATAATGTGATTAGGGAGGGAAACAAATTCTAAACAAAGAAATAAGCTACAGGGCCCTTCATCATCATCATCATGGACTCACATATCAGCTCCATGGGCTTCCAGGCAGAAGCATACACGTCTTCCACAGTAAGTTTCCTGCTACCGGACAGTACTGTCATATGTACCATCAGCAAACTGAAACTGCGGATTTTAGGAGCACAAAGTATTCTGCTTTGTGACAGATGAACAAAAGAAACATTTGTCTCCTGCTTACCCTGATGGCTTCAGTTAAAATAGCATCCATTTTGGGACGTGAGGTGGCAGCCATCTGAGTCTGCTTCTGTGCCCTAGCTAGCTGGCTAGCAGAAAGAGTAGCCCATGCAGGAATGGTCTTTTTCACCTTCTTCTCCTTTTCCTTAGACTGATCCTTCTCGCTTAGGGAAAATACAAAGCAATAGTAAGACAAAAGACACCGTAAAACACGCCAACAAGCAGAATAACAATTAAAAAAAAAAGGTCCAGAACATCTGACAATGAAAATAATTTATAGAACATTTTCTATTAGACAAAAGAGACCCTATCTTGATATTCAGCCTCATGCACGTTCTAGAACAGCAGCTACACTTGATTAGTAGCTCCTTCCCGAGGAATACGAGCACCTTTTTAAGGGATCCATCCTATTTCCCCCCATCTCTCCCACCATCTTTTTTTCTGTCTCTAGAAACCGACTTTCTTCAGAATCCTTCCCAAATTCCTGAATTCAGCACTAAGCAAGCCTTACTCCTTTTTGGTTTCTTCTGAGGACTTTGTTTCCCCCTTCCCTTCATTCTCAGGTTCCTTTGGCTGTTCTGCTTCACTGGACGCAGCAGGCAGGGTTTCACCCTCTTGTTCTTCTCCAACAGAGGCAGACTCCTCAGAAGTTACTTCTGCATCTAGGAGATGTGAAAACACATCAAGTTACAGCCTAAAACTAGCCTCTATTCTTCAGGAAGGCAGTGGGGGGCGGGGGGGGGGGAGAGCTTAAGAATGNGGGGAGGGAAGAGCTTAAGAATGCCCCCCCCCCAATTACTTCCCACCAGGCAATTTCTTTTCTCTAATTTTAACAGATGATTTGAACGTAACTTAAGAAATGAACGAAATTAGTGAAAGAGCTTCAAAAAGGTGCAATCAGCCACCAAATGCCAGAATAGCTTCGAAGAGCATCATGGAGCGTTTTCACAATGAACTAATTCCCCCAGCCTTTTCCTCTTAACCACAGCAGTTACTGTTGCACTCATCCCTCATCATAGAGGCCCCAGCGGGCAAGGGAGGAAGAAATCAGTACCATGAAACACTAGGATTTACCCCTATGTTGCAGTTTTATGTGTTTTTAACTCAGAAAGGTACACAAACATACTTCTCTACATGAAATTTGGACAGATAAATACAAGCAGCTTTGTTTACGACCAACTTGTCTTCAAACACCTCTGTTTCTGCACTGTGGCACCTGAAGGATTTTAACCTTCAATCACGTTTTTCCAGACTTGGCAAAGCTTGAGATCGTATGTGCATTTACAGAAGCACTTGTCTACTATCAGGATCAAATCCAGTCAGAATTTAACTCACCACTCCAGTATATTTAGCTGAGAACAGGCCTTAGAGACTGGGCTGCCTGATAGATAAGATGCATATAAACTGCCATTACCCACTTTTCGGATAAAGAGCTGTCTACCGTGACTGCTCCATGCCGTACACAGGTACTCTATCTCTGAGAAGGAGCTTAAGCACTCCTGCTACCTTCCTGTGCATAGTTTTCCCAAAGAGGCATCATGCATTTAAAATATTAGTGTATTAATAGTTAGTTTCATATGTACTTTATTTACTTGTGACACCAAAGAGGACAAAGTCTAACTTCTCTGTTAGTGAAACTAACAGAATATGATACTGAAATGACACATTCTGAGAAGCTGTGGTAAAGCTGCTAAGACCAGACACGTTAATATCAGTTTAGATTTTATGACACGTTGTGGTAAAATCCTTTTGTTCCAGAAAAGAAAGAAACAAGATTAAATACTTTGTTTTTCCACTCATCAACTCTACCTTTTGATCTTAACCCATCTTCCTGACACTACTGAAACTTCCAGTTTCTACCTTTACTCTAGAGAAAAAAGGGACTATATTTAGCTGTACTTTCATGTCTGGAGTGTCAGGGCTTTGCCACAGAATATGAAGGACAAAACAAATGTGTTCAGACTGAAAAGAGTGGCTGCAAAATACAACTTTCCAATAACCCAGGAAACGGCTGTGAAAAGAAGCTAAGCATTAGTAATATTTTAATCACAGCAGTAAGGTATTTTTCAGGAGTTTTGGAACACATCCCTGTGTTTGGATATATGTTAGCAACCCATTATAGAACTATTACCGTACCTGCTTTGACCTCTTCACCTTCAGCAGGTTTGCTTTTGGGAGGAGTTTCCCGGGAAGAATTATTCACTGAGCGACGGATCGGCATCGTGTCGTCTTCAACTTTCTAGAAAATGTATACAAAAATCAGTACTGATACTGGAAAGAATCAGAAAGTTTTTGAAATGGGATTAAAGTAAATCAAAGCAGCATATATAGAAATAGTCTGGTTACATTCATATTTTTCAGAATTTTAGAAGACAGTAACCCTCAAACCAGCTTCTTTGAAGCATACTTGGAGAGGATAGTTTCACATTTTACAATTATAAAAGAAATAATTTCTTTGCAATTCCAAATTAAATGAGATGACCATTTGAGGATTTTGACAAATACATCATCTCAGGCAAAGCAGGGAAGGGGAAGGAGAGCGTGTACGGGGTTTATTAGACTCCCAATCGAGTTTCCTACAAGCAGGGGAGAAAGAGTACCGAGTAACCTTCAGCAAGACTGGAAGTCAAGGACTGATCCAAGGGCAAGCTTGGAGAATGGGCCAGCCCCTACCTCACTTAACTTGTCCGTGTGGATCAGCTGAGCTCCCGCTAAGAGTGGAAGCGCCTTATGATGCACGGGTTCAGCTTCAGACAGATCAGTCGCCATTTAAATTAATTTGTAGCCCCAAGTGCAGGTAACACTGTGGAGCCCCAGGTTTTAACCCCAAGGACTTTTTTCCTAATGGTTTTCACAGTGCAGTGAGGAGTCAACCTAAAGTACAGAAAAGATGTGGTGTGAAAATTAACAAAATGAAAACATCTATGCCTGTGCATCTAACAAACTAAAGACTAAAAAGAAAAGAAGGATAAATGACTTACAGCTTATGACTAACATAACTGACAATCAACACTTGCATTTAACAGAGATGCTAAAACATGTATGCAAACTTGAGCACTATGGATGTAGCAGAAATGGTAAAGGTGTGAGCCAGAATTGCAGCCTGCTCCATTAAAACATATCTGAAAGAATAAAAAGGCTCTTTAAATTAACAGAAAGCATCAACAAAAAGCAGAAATTGCACTGTGCTTAAAGTAAGGTGTTGAGGTAACCAGTAAGTCACTGACTTTGGGTAAAACCAGGAGCTGACACATTGATGCAGCTTCTATTGGCCTAAAGGAATTAAACCATTAAATCTATTAGGCAGAAAATACACACACTGGGGACCCAAACCATGCCCCTCCCAAACTAAACCCCATGCAATCTATAGAAATGAAGAAGTCCTTTAACAAGAAAATAACCATCACCACAGCAGCCTCCATACTTCCACAGAAAAATTAAAGCTTTACAAAACTCTCCTCCAAACACATGCAACATCAGGATGCCGAACGGGTTAAGCGTAGTTTAACCCTCACCAAGTCTCATCTCTTATTACCGTTACACTTCTGCAGCCTTTCTTACCTGCTGCCCATCCACCCACGTCAGCCTCTCCTAAGGAGAGCTGCTCTGCTATTTCCATCACAAAATATAGGGTTCACTCGCTCTTTCACTTCCTCTTCTCAGCACCCCCTTTCAAAACCTCAAAAGAAAAGCCTCACCTCTAGCACACCAGGGCTGGACCCGGCCTCTGCTGTTCCATCCAAAGATCAAGCTCCAGACTGCCCTCTTCCCTTCCGTACAGAGAAATAGCCAAACGCCATCCATTTCTACCTGTTCTGGCTGTTTCCTTTTGCTCAGACAAGAAGGCAGACACTTACCATAAATTTTCACTTCTAATAGGTATTTCCCCAGCTTGAGTGTCTTCCTCTTGAATGGAGACCTAACATCACGCCTGGCACTGTTTTCAAAATGACTTTCACCAGTTTCAGCACTTTGCACTGCATTCTCCATTGCAGGGATGGATGGTCCGTACCACATCAATACCACCTCCATTACTCCTTATTTTTGCCAAAAAATACAGTCCTGCTATTACTCAGCAGTGGAGACTTCTAATTGATTGGAGGGATTCTCTCTACCTCAGTTATTTTGCCGGGCAAACCAAAACCCAGCCCATTTGCACAGAGCAATTTTGTTAAATCTCCAAGCTGTAGTTTCCATTCCAAAACCAGTGGCAGTGAGGGAAGAGTGGAGGGGAACACGTGTTAAGATCCAATGGTTTACAAGGACTGGTGACACAAGAGGCTATGTCATTGTACCTACATGATCTCCTCTCCAAATAATAAACTGAAAAATTAATAAGCTGAATCCACTGCTGCTGCAGGCGAGTGCAGTGTCACTCCAGGTGCACACACCTACGGTACAACCGACCAAGAGACTTTCAGTCTGATGGCAGAGGGGGGACTACACACATGGCTAGGCAGCATTTCCATGTAAGATGCTCTAGAAGACAGTCGTCTAGGTGGGCACCTTCAAAAGGCAGAGCTTCTGACAGCTAAAGGCAATCAATCCGCTTCTGCAACGTCTACAACTTCTCCTTTGACACTGAACAGTCATTCTGAAAAATGGCAGTGAACTAACCCTGCCTCAGCACCAGAAGCAAACGAGCACAACAGAGCCGGATGGTTTCTTCTGAGACGAAACAGAGAAATCAAAACACGCTACATGCCAAAACCAAAAATAAATGAGATGAGTGATGCTTTCTTATGAAATTTCAGCATAGGAAAAAAATACTAATGGCCAATTAGAAGATACAAACTATAGCCCAGCACACTCCCTGTTTCACGGGATTGTCCTCTCTTAAGTGTGGAAAGTGAGAGGAAAAATTAAAAATTTTCACCTGGCCTCAGCTCAGCATCAAGCATTTTTTTTTCTAAGAAGTGTAGCCTGAAGCCCTTCAAAAAAATGCCAGCATTTTGAAATGAGTCCTAAAATAACAAATAACAGATCCATCCTCAAGGAAATCAGTTGGGGGCTGCAAAAGACATTTTCCCTGGGATCACTAACACACACATACAAGCATGCACTGCGGCTGACCTGGTCCTGGGTTTTATTTACTTTTAAACTGTGTGACCTGCATGTCACACACATGAAAACACAGTACTCCCAACTTTGACTTAAAATTCCCTGAGTTCTAAAAAACCCTTTTGTTAAGATCACAGTATAAACTACTCGAGTCTGCTCTCAAGAGTGAAACTTAATACAGCACAATTCATAACCTCAGTGCCAGTAAGTCACCATCCAGCAGAAATTTAGAGTGCCCCAAACAGGAGCTTGTTGATTCCCTCACATTCCCAACTCCTGCTCAAAAGGCCACAGGAATCACAGGAACAGGAGGATAATCACCTACTGACTTCAAAGCACTGATATTCAAAGGGCAAAGTCACAAGCATCACCTTGTGAAAGCATCACAACTCAAGGACTGCTCTTGCTCGACCAGTTCTTTCCTAAGAAGGATCAAAAGTAGTTTCCTGGACTGGGTGTGAAATGTCAACTACAAACAGGCCTGAATTTAGCTTCACAAAAAGATATAGCAAAAGACTAGAAGGTTTTGCAACAGAACTGCAGAAAAGCTCTCATCCCCCCCTCCAAATAAAATGGAAGATTTATTTAAATGAAAAATCAAGTCACCCAAGCCAACTGTTACCTGGACACCCTATTTCATGTATGGGATACTAAGACATCTTTAAATGCGTACCACCATTGCAAGCATCACTTTTAATAACAAGCAACTGGAAAGTAAGAACTGTATTTTGCATTTACACAAATGTCAAACACGCAAATATTATGCTTAGAAAGATGAAAGAGGCCATCAGTTGAGGATGCAGGTTCTCAAGGTGGTTGTTCAGTAACTCTCAGGTACACTTATATCTAAGGGACTGTCAGAAAAAAAATAATCACATCAGCAATGCAACAAACATCCGGATACCAATCTTTTCAAAAAGCTGCTTGAAACTACAGATAGGAACTCCTCGCACGCATTTCCCTATGGGTCATTTGAACTGCAGGCTCCCCAGCTATCATGAACAAGTCATTTCAAAGCTGGTAATCCAGCAAGGAGCTGATAAGCAAGAAAACCCTTCAGCTTTCTGGATTTCTAGATGAGTAGGAATGGTTGATGGTGTCCAGCCTCCCTGCTCAGGGAGCAGCCAGTAACGGAAGAACCAGTCAAAGGTTCAGGACCATGAACTATTACGAAAAAAATACACCAATCTCCTCCTAAGTTATCAACACATCATTAAGAAAAAAATCATAAAGGGAGGCTTCAGGTGAGACACACACATTCTGGATAATATTTCAGAAGAGTGGAGTCCCCCACCAATGTAACAGACACAAGAATGTGTGTGAAAAAAATAAATGAACGGATTTGAGGCATGGTTTAGCTGAGTCCTTGGAATTTCTACCAATTGTCTAGCTAATCTCAGACTTCCATCTCATTCAAGAGAAAATACTTCAGGATAAAGTCAGGTCTTTATCATGGCAAGCCAACTGTCATGCTGGCGGAAATACCATGTCACAAGGACTCGGGGTAGGGTGTACAGGCTGAGCGGACTGAAAACAAATATGCAATGGAAAAATGAGAAAGCATATCCAATCCTGTGCCCTTAAGGGTGTCCACTTACTGTTACATGACACGTACTCCGGTGACTGATGTGCTCTTAGACATGACTTGGAATACTGTACACCACGTGGGTCTAGAACGGGTCAAAAAGGGCCAGAAAAAAGTTTTTATGTTCGTGCAGACTTAAGTCAGGGTGTCAAGCGATATAAAACTGCCGATCTTAGAAACAACCCAAGCAAGAATGACTGTTCGTTATCAGGAAGGCTTAAAAAGTAAAGTAATTGTATTTTAAAAGCAGGCTATGGATTATTGCGCAATTATCTACTACTATATAGCGCTGTCCTGAGCAGAGGAGCATTGAAATGTCTCAGAAGCCGCAGAAAAAAAGCACAGGAAATGTTAATATTTTTGCAAATCTGAATCAAACACGCCAAAATACTACCTTCTAAATTGCAAGCTGGCCAACTTTTCCAAGACTTCTGGCGCTTCGAAATCCTCAAAACTCTCCCCTAAAAATCCACCTCAGGTAGGATTTTTTTGTATCTCAACAAAACCGTCAATATCTACATGTCATGGAATATAAATATCCAGCAACAACTTTGATACAACTCTGTGTTCTGTAAAATGTACCAGCTAAAAGTTCTCAGGGGATTGCCTTTCACAGCCTGCTGCAAAGAAGTTCCAGCTCCTACTGACCTCTCTTTTGTTCTTGCAGTTCACTGAGATGCCTGTTGTCTTAAGTCAGACCAGTAGTATTAAATCATTTAAAACCGCCTAAAAACGTGCAGAGGAATAAAAAAATCTTACCGAATCCAGAATACAAGTTAGTCCCCACTTCGAATCCTTATTTGGCAGACTGCTTGGAAATTCACTCCCATTTCCCATCTGGCTGAGCATTACTCCACAACTCGCATTCCCATCACTTTCGCTGCCATTCAACAAGTTTTGTGCTAACTCTACCCGGATCCTTATGGCCACCGCGCAGCATCAGTTTCCTGGGAGGTGTCCTAGTTCAGCGGACTTTTCAATCGTGTGCCTCCTGATTAAGCTACGAGGGTTGTATTTGCAACTCTCCTGCGGTTGAGTCTCCCAGAGATCTGTTACAGGCTATCTGAGCCCCACGCTGCTGCAAGCACTACAAACCATCTTGTTTCAGTTAAAGAATAGTGGTCCAGTACAAAGATCCAATAGCTCACCAGGCAAGAAATACTTTGGCTTGACTAGTGTTACGGTTTCTATTTCCATCCACTCCTTCCCTATACAGTGTTAAGGAGGGGAACACCAAACCCCAAGTACGTTTAGGTTCACAGGAGCACAGCGAAAATCTTTCACGCTTCTAGTTCCCAAACACACGCATTCCTACACATGGAGATCCAAATTTCTAAGTCTAAAGATAGATTTTCATTTCAGGGTAGCACTGAATTTGGACCTGTGACTCCAAACACCACAAATACAGCCTTACACCTTGCCCTCCCTGCTGCTCTGCTTTCACAAAGCAAAGCAAAGATTAAATACTGCCCCTTGCACACACAGATGCTGCTTTCACTGGAAAAAAGAAAAAAAAAAAGAAAAAAAAAAGGCACATTAATACAGTGAGGTTGATGCTCTGCCTCCCAATCCATGACCGAGCTCAGCACCTCATCTCTGTTAGGGGATAATACTGAAACTCAAAGTCAGCTCAAGATCAACAGATGTTTATTAGAATACAAGTAATGACCCATGCCTCACCACCACGATTCTTCACCACCAAGAATGCCAGCTCAATGTAGAAACCACTACAGGTTTCAGATTCTGTCTCGATCAATCTTTGACCTATACAGAAGACAGTAACAACAGATCATTTCCGTGGCCTGGATTATCTTCTTTTCCTATACCCAGGAGTTTTTCTTCACATCCCCAGACACACAGACAAAGCCAGGCAGTGTGCAACGTAAATTATGCCACTATCATACCTAGGAACTTGCAAAAACTTCAGCTGAGGGATTAACAGGAAGCAGAATTTCTGCTTGCATAGCTGCCTAAAAATAATCCCTCTCCGCGCAGATGCTCAGGATTGTGACAGTGAAAACCCCTGTGGGACAACAATTTTTGAACAATCTTTGGCTAGTCTGGTCCATGATACAGATTCTCCATGTGCTGCCACTGCCACAAGCAGCTATGGAATTCAATAGCCCATATTAGAGAGCGCAGGGTTCAGCTTTAACTTCAGAACAGGTTTAGGTCACAAACTTAAAACTACTCCAACACGAAAATCCACTGCTGAAAGTTTCATGGCCTTGGATGAAATATCTTAGTTCCAGGATCCAACATTATGAATTCTGACAAACTGCTGACACTTGAATGAAAATTTAGGCTCTTAACACTACATGCTAGGGTACAAACCCCTTATAGGCAACATCCTCCTTGCTTAGATGGAATGAATTTAAAACCGCTATGTAAATTCTCCTCCCAAACTATTACTTTATTCAGCCATCACTTACTATTCTATAGTACAAAACTATACATAATAAAAGGTATGATTTCCTTGCAGGCTATACAAAACCTACTCACAACTCGTATTAGAGTCCATCAACGTAAAACTTCTTTTATTCTCCCTCCTGGAAGTTAAAATCCTCTCAACACCCTGGGCCACTTGTAACAAAACACTGACAAAAGATTCGCACATCAGTTTCTGTTGAAAGGGAAAACACCAAGAGAAAAAAAAAGATATTCTGAAGACAACAATAATTCAAGCAGCTGCTACCTGAGAAAAGTACACGGTGCATTGAAGACCTAATTAATTACATGCAGGTAAAGCAGAGAAAGGCTGCAAAAGCCAGTAGATATTTTCAAAGCACATACACCAAGTTCTTCCCCTGAGCAGAAATTATGTGTGGTTTTTTTCCCTACCATTCCACACTTCCATGTGTTTCCCACTCTACCCACCGATCTCTAAGTCCCTCCTGAGGAAGGTAAGTGTTCTCCTGCACAGTCCATCAAAACACCCCCGTTCTTTAACTGAACAGAAGAGACACTCACCAGCAATACCTTCCTCTCCTCTCATTCCGCCCCCATCCACAGCTCTCACATGGAGGAGCTCAATAGTGCGACACTGTTTACAAACATGAGTACTTCTCAACCTCTCCCGCCTCAGTAAGGCAGCTGCTTGCCAAAGACTGTTGGCCAACTATTTTTTGAAGATGCTAAAAATACTATTTATGGTAAAAACAAACAAACAAACAAAAGTCACATGCTCGGAAATCAGAGTACAACTCTTACTCAAAAGGCCTGATAAGAGCTGAGAAGTGACACGCTCGATAAGCCAGAAAAAATTCAGCTGCCAAGTACGACTCCTGAGGAGTAACCTGTGAAATACCACAGATAGGAGAAAACTATCAGTCTCTGCTATACTTTAAAAGGAGCGAACACACCCACAACCCCACATTATCTAACTTTTCTTCTCCGGCAGCACAGGTTGAGCAGTCCCCGGTAATTTGCAAACACTGATGACTGTGAAAATAGTTAGAATAGAAGCGGGAATGATTTATTCCAACAGCGTCCTTGCTCTGGAGCTATCCTCGGGTAAGCTGGTGGAGCCCCTCTGGCCTGGCAAGAGCTGCTGAGATTTTGGTACGCTGCTCCTTCTCTCTTTACGTCTCTGAAAGCTTTTAACCCAAACCCGCAGTCTAGGCAATAAGGATAATGAACGAGGAATGGCAGCCCCTCTGGAACAGTCCCATGCCAGACTGGAATTTAATAGCCTTCTCTACGGAAAAGCACATGCAGTAAGTGGAGGAGGGTAATTAACATTCTTCAACCAGGCTGTGCCCACCACGGGGGCTCGGGGAGGAACTCAGACGGGCCTCGTAGTCTCACGCTTAGGCCTCCATCCGTCTCTGGCGGCGCCCAGAGGGATTCGGGGCTTCTTTTTGGCAGCGGAGCCCCACTGAAGCCCGGGACAGGGCTTTTCCTCGGGTGGCAGCACTTCCCCGGCCTCCGATGAAGCGAGTTTGTGGGGGACAAAACAACAGCAGACAAACCCGCAACCAAAAGGCGGGAAGGCTACGGCGGGAGCTACGGCACTTCCGAAGTTTATAAATAGCGATTATTTATTGTGTCGCACCCCTATCGGCCCCTTCCGCCGCTGGCCTTCCCCTCAAGCGGCCCCGACGGTGTTCCCCAGGTGTCAGTGGGACGGGAGAGGCGGCTCTGACGCCCGCCGCCACCTCCTTTGTGAGGGGGG
>VXBO01008875.1:117777-180222 GCA_013400135.1 Rhinoptilus africanus
GCCCCCGTCACTCTCCTTAGCTGTGTAATTCACTGCCTGCCTGAGTTACGCTACTTCCATTGCCGAGATCTGGCTGCAAGCTGGAAATAATCTGTCAAGACATGCTAACGAGTTCCCACTTGCGGGAAGGATTCCTTTACTGCTGTTCCTTCTTAGAATCACAGAATGGTTTGGGTGGGAAGGGACCTTAAAGCCCCCCCAGTGCCCCCTCTGCCCTGGGCAGGGACACCTCCCACCAGCCCAGGCTGCTCCAAGCCCCGTCCAACCTGGCCTTGAACCCCTCCAGGGATGGGGCAGCCACAGCTTCTCTGGGCAACCGGCGCCAGGGGCTCACCCCCCTCACAGCAAGGAATTTCTGCCTGACATCTAATCCAGTTTGAAGCCATTACCCCTCGTCCTGTCACTATATGCCCTCGTAAAAAAATCCCTCTCCAGCTTTCTTGTAGGCCCCCTTCAGATACTGGTTATTTCAGGTCTATGCAGAGTACACTGAGATGCAATAAAGTCTTTCTCTGTACCTCTTGCTATGCTCTTGCCCCAAGTTTATTTTTTTGGCTAGGCCTGTGGGTTTTTGTGGTGGTTTTCTTTTTCCTTACCCCAAATCCCGCTACTTTCCCTTCATTTGAGTTTAAGGTGCAACTCAACTCCCTTCCCTACCTATTCTGATTTTCTTTTCTACCGTAAGTATTCTGCAAGCTGTCTCCAGCCCTCCACACCCAGCTCTTTACTCCCCACATTACCATAGTCCACACGTATTGCTCCCAAATCCTACAGAACTTTTATCTGTAGTCTCTTGCCCAGGCAGCTTCTCATCTTTTTACTAACATAATCCTACTCTTTCTGTCCATTTGCTTTTACGATTTGAAGATGGCATGGGCACTAACACATTCATTTGGTCACCTTTTATCCCTCCTGTGGGTGAGAAGCCCCTCTGCGAGCACTTTTTAGAAGCACTTACACCATTCAAAGCACTGTGGAGGTGTCTTGTTTCCGCCACTGTGCCTTGACTGTTTCTTGTATAAACTTTTTCCAACCTTTTTTACCCCTTAGGTGGCTGCTGGAACAGTGTTTCCTTCCAAAGCCAAGCTGTTGTGACCAAAGCCTGGCCTTGCTCCCTGTCATTGTCTCCACTGTACATTATCTCTGTGATGCTTTATTTTGGTACAGTCCTTTGTCTCCTGTGCCGAACAGCCCTGGAAGCGCCTTAGCCAGATGGCTCCACTTTGCTAAACATTCCTGTCTTGCTTGTGAGTGCAAACCAACGACTGTGCAGCTGCAGAGAAATGTGTTCCTTGGCCTTTCTCCCCTTGCGGTGCCTCTCTGGCAGGAGGGGAGGGCTTGGAAGATGGAAGAGAGAGGAGGAAGGGAGAATGCGCTCCTTTACTGGCGGCTTTGAAGACACCAAGAAGGAAAAGATAAAATCTCTCTAGCTGCCCTCCCCTTTGGTGCAAAACCCCAGCACCTGTGTTGGCTGAGCCACAGAGCTATACTGAGATGGAAGTAGAGGAGAAGAAAAGCTTTTCTTTTCTCCTACCATGTTTTTTTTTTATCTTGAAATCCTTACCAGAGGGGAGCTTCAGACCCTGCACATTCCTTAACAGTCACACTGCCTGCCTGACCAGGGTGGGCTCTTGTGAAAATACCACGCCTGGGGAAAGCCACTGGGATCAAAACTCACTGCTCCATCTCCTCTCCCTTCTATCCCGTTTTTTGGGTGGGTGCGTGTCATCTGTGTCCCCCTCCTTCTTCCCTCAGTGCTGCAAGCAGTGGGTGACACTGTGGAACCTGTGACCCAGCACCTCTGAGGGATGACGCACAGGAGGAAGGGAACAGTGCAGGACAGGGAAATTCAAGGATTCTTACTTCAGCGGAGGGCTGCTGTCAGAGTCCAACTGTGATTGTGCAGAGCACTATCATAATAAAATACTTTTAATAAACACTAAGCATTTTCAATACCATTCCTGCCCTCCCAGGTGCCATGCCCTAGTAGGATTCCAACTGGTTTGTGGATTTTTTTTCCCCCTGAAATAATTCCATTTGATTACAACTTTCTGCAGATTTGCCTACAGCTTTGGGGTTTGACTGTACAGCGCAGCTTGCAGTTTAAACCAGAACATTTAGATATATTGCTGCTGTTTCCAGAGAGCAGCTGTAAAATTTGCACGTCAAGAGATTTACCCTTTCCACTCCGTATCCAGAGCGATGCCACGTGTTCTTGTTCTTGTTAGAAACATGAAACCTGTTGTGCTTCTGTTTTAAATACATCTGGTCACGGAAACTCCGTTCCAGGGGCCACCCTGTTAACATTCTTACCCTACAACAACTCATATTTTCCTCATTTTGCCACATTTTTTACTTAAAGTTAATGCTTTTTTATTTAATAATCACTGCACCTGTGCTGCTTAACAACTACCTGCCACATATGGCACAAACCACAAGATTATTCTTACCTTTTTTAATTACCTTTTACACCTTATACATTGAAATCAGCTTCTGCCAACAGGTTCTCGACCCCACTGGCTGAGCGAACGCAGCATTTTTGTCACCAGATTCTGTTTTAATCTTGGCCTGTAGCTCCAAACTTCAGCTCTGATTGTTTGGCATTGCCTCTGCTACTGTAACCCCAAGTTTTTGGCGAGTTTTTTGCTTTTCCATTTTTACCTCAACTTTTGCACGTTTTTATAAAACCTTTCGTACGCTTTTGGCCCACAGTCTGCCTGGCTCAGGGAGAATTTGAGCCTTTTCCCGCTTCATCCCATGTCTAACTGCCAGCAGGCTGGGAAGCGCCTTCCCATCGCCTCGCTCTTTCATCCCTAAAGCTTCACATTCTGTTGCTGCTTCTTCAGCTTCTTATACTTTGAAAAACAGATCAAATATTCCCTGAGAAGCTTCTTACCTTTAGATGTGTTTATCCCCGAACATGTATCTGGGGGGGGTTATTTTGGTTTGATGGGATCACTCAAGCGGGACCACTGCTCTTCTGCCTTGAAGTTCCCGTTAAGCCGCTGCTGTGCCCGGCCATGGGGGGACAGTCGCTGCTGTTTTCAGCTTGACCCAGTGGATTTGCACAGGGAACGGTGCCGAGTATAACTATCCCATAACCATCAAGGAATCAAAACATTTAATTAATGTGGGTCTCTCACTTTCCACTTGTAGAGCCACACAAAATTCCAGGGGCCTTTCGCCTGCAGCAGACGTAATTATTCAGTGATGAAGGACTTACCTGTTACACAGCGGTGTCACCCTTCACAGTCCCACACACAATTCTTGTCTTTATGCTTGAGCTGCTTTTTCGTTCTGGATTTTTTTCCCTTTTACATCTCCAGTAGAAATATGGACTTTTAGAAGACAGAAGGTGACGTCCTTTAACTACAATCTTCCGCTTTATTGCTGGTTCACTTTACCAAAGATACACGTCTAATAATCACCGAACAATTTATAATTCTCTTCCAATTCATACTTACTTCTTTTCAGCAGCAGTCTTGCTGTCGTCCCTGTATTTCTGGCAATTCTGTGCAAAAAAATGTCTCCTTTTCTGCTTTTAACTCAAAAATGCATATTCCTTGCCACTTTGTGCCCTTCCAGATGTCACCTTGGATCTCTTTATCAGCTTCCTAGCAATTCCTGCTCTGTACTTCTCCCAGTGTCGCCCTACACCACCTCCCAGCTGATCTCTGTTGCTGCCCCTCTAACACCTAGCCTTAAGGCTAACCCAGTTAGGTTTATCTTTTCAAACCATTTCCCCTTTTCCAAAGGGTATCCTGTTAATCAGTGTACCCATTTTTATATCAGTTCCTAGCAAAGGAATAAAAATACACTTAAATATACCAAAGTTTGCTCCATTCTGGAGCATATACATGGTATAAATGCCACTGGAGGTGACAGAAATTTGGAGCAGGAAAATGTTGTGGACTAAGCAGCCTCCACAGGCTGCTGCTTTTCTAGAGACACTGATTTGAAATAGATCCTTATTGCTAACGAGGCAGGTGCTATCATCACTGGGACATCAGTGGCTAGAAGCTGGGATTTTTTTTCTCTAGCACTTTTGACATCACAGTAGTGATTTATATTAACCGAAGAAGGCAAGTGGAAGTGATAGCTCCCCCTAAGCAAGGAGAAGTTGAAGTCCACCAGCTCAGCATTTGACATGGGGACAACACACCTCTCCCAAAGCCATGTCCCCACAGTTAACATCTGCCAGCAGGAATTTGCTAAATTCCTTCGATCACTGAGATGAACACCACTTCCGATTAAAATTGGTTAGCAGCAGGCTGCAACATGGAGCACACAGCGGCCGTTACCCTCCCCTGGGGCAGGTAATAACTTACTGTCAGTTACACCTCCCAGCTGGGGTGCTTTTGTGTCTGCAAAAGCTCATTTTTGGCTGCTGTTTGTGCACCGTACACCCCTGCGATCAGCAGCACGCCCAGCACATTCAGCAGCCTGGCTGGACTCCGGCATCCGCACCGGTCCTGCAGCCGTAAGAGAGCAGCACCATGCCAGCGAGCCTTGCTGGGAAGGCAGAAAACCTTTGGGTCGAGCAGGAATTTAAAGCATTTTTTGGCGATGGCTCTTGCTTGAAGAGTAAGGTCAGCTGGAGTGCTGGCTCACTCGTCTCTCTGTGGGAAATCTTGTCGACTGGCTTTTCTTTGAGATGTGTCAGCCACAGCCCAGGCTCCTGCTTAAAATATCCACTTTGTGATGCTGGAGGAGGCCAGAAGAATCAGATGTTTCCTTGAAGGATGGGTAAAACACTCACCTTCCCCTTATTTTGTAGAGGTGGTGTGTGAAATCTTCGCATTTGCTGATCATGGTGTATGAAAACACCCAGAGCAGGGCTGTGCAGCAGAACAGAGCTGCACGCTGCGCCCATCACCATAACTTCACGCAGCGGTGGTGCCACAAGACTGCAGAGCGCTGAAGGGCCTGAGCACCCGCTCGCTTCTCGGGCCAGCTGCTTTTGGTGAAGGACGTGGTTTCCCAGTGCACTCACACACAAACGAGAGGTGGCCGGAACTTACAGATTATTCACTTCAGGTTGTCTTCAACAGCACAGAGCATTTGCACCAGGTGTTATTTCAGAATAGCTTATTCTGTGACACTGAAATGACCGATTTTCCTTCATTGTTGAGACCCGAAGGTACCAGCTGCATCCACCGAGATGATCTTTCCAGTTCCCTTCCAGCTGTGCTCTGCAGCGCTGTGATTGAACACTTCCAACAGTGCTCCATTCCACGTTGGTTAATGCACCGTGCGAGCTTACTGCAGCTCTGATTCGTGACAATGCCTGCTGTTAAACCTCGCAGGGGGCTGGAATAGACAACCAAGTATGCAAGAGCCAAGCTTTACCGATCTTTCCACTCACGCAGTAATATAAAGGTTTCCTAACTGAAAGCATCAATCGCCTTCCCCGAGCCCCCTCTCCCCTTTCCAATTTGCAACCACAGCACAACCATCCCTGCAGCTGGGATCGCAACTGCACACTTGGACAAATTTCCCTTTGGAAAGTACTGAATGGAGCGGGAGCTGGTTTTATTTCTGTTGCCGTTTCAGAGCAATTTAGCAGCTGGAAGCGAGAAAGAGAAATCGCTGCCACATGACCAAAGCTTTCCACAGATCCCAGTCGGGCATCCGTACAGCAGCATTTAAATAAGCAGGAGTATTTCAGTGATCACAGTTCCGTGATGGTTACCAACAGTGGCAAGCAGAGCCCCTTGGAAAATACAAGGGTAGACAACTTTGAGTTTCCTCTGATGTTCGCCAGGGGTTTAGTCACACTGCTGGAAGCTGAGTGGGCTTGCTGTGGTTGCTTGCCCATCACCGTGGTTTTCTGGCAACAGCTCCTTGCAGGTTATCTATCCACAGAGCTGGGCTGGCAGACGGGCAGCCAAGCGGGACCTTCTGGGCTGAAGCCTCCTCATCCCGGGCTCCACCCTTTGGCTATTGCAGCTCACACATGGCCCCCAGGCCACATCAAACTGTTGCTTGTAGTTCTTATCAGCGTGCGGCATCTTGTGCAAGCCTCCAGGTTGGCACCTTGTTAAAAGAAAGCTCACGCTCCTGCTGACGCTGCTTGGCTGGAGATGCCGCTCAGGCAGCAGCAGAGGGCCAACATCTTCCAAAGAGCAGAAAGGCCAAGCTCTCCCTGCCAGACGGACTGCGTAGAGCGAGCGCTCAGAGCGCTTGCCAGCCTGAACATCTCCCAACGGCTTCATCCCCACATAGCACGTGGCGCTCCTCACCAAACTCCTACCACGCAGCATCTCACCACCATCACCTACCGACCTGCGGCCAACAGCCAACTCGCCTAAAGGCAGTTCAGTGCCTTGAGGCCAGAGGTGTTGGATCTAAGGGTGTAAGAGCATCCTGGGGGAGTCGGATTTTGACCTTGCTGCCCCCCAAAGGTAAACCCTCTTGTGTCTGTGAAACAAATCAAGTGAGCAGCGCCAGGGGTACGGCTGTAACAGCTTTTCTGCTCTGCAGTTAACGCTTCTGACAGGGCAACCAGCTGCAGGTCCCTTCGTCTGTAAAAATGACTCAAGCTGGAACAAAATGCAGCAGGAACAATCACAGCCACCCTTTTGGCAACGAGATGCCAACATCTGCAATTGGTTTTAAAAGTTTTCAGGATGCTCAGTGAGTTAACGGGACTTTTTAGAGGTCCTGCTTTTCCTTTATCAGATAAAACAGTCTGTGGGTCGGATAAAAAGCTCCGCGGGTCACAGGAATGCAGCAACAACCAGCATAAGTTATCACTGGCTTAAACCCACCTTATGCACACTAAAAACCATCTCTGTGGAGGAATCCCTTCTCCTGAGCAAAAGATTTTTCCACACACCAAGGTCTGCTCCTGCACCCGAGACTTGCTGAGGATAAAACCTGAACACGTTAACACAGGCAGACAGAGCGCAACGTCCGAGATTGGTGTATTCCCTGACCACCTTCACAGACACGGCCGATCTATTTCTGAAAACACTTTCCTAGAAAGAAACCAGCCTTAGGCAGACACCTGGCCTGGAAATTCGGTTTGACTTTTTCAGGTTTAGGGACATTTTCAGCAATAAACGGGGATGTAAGCGATGCATCTGCTCTTCCTTGCCCCCTGCCTTTGATATGCTCACAGCCTCAGCAGAAGGCAGCTCCCAGCAGTGGAAATGGCTTCTAATGTAGCTCTTTCCTGCTGAGCTGCATTAACTCCCTGCCACATTCACGAGCCTCCCCAGGAGACGTTTAAATGCCTTACAGGACCAAAACTGGGAGGAAAAAAAATCCCAACACACTCAAACCTCTAGTATTCTGGGGGGAAAGTTGCTGTCTTCCTTGCTTAGGCTTTGCTGCAGTGTTAGGCAGGAGTAACTGCAGCTCATCTCTCCACACTTAACATAAAAACAAGGCTCCCACAAATCACATTCCCACAGGAACCTCATTTAATTAATTATCCCTTTTCTGTTTCATCTATCTCTTAGGGTTTTTTTGTATTTTAATACCCCCCCCCCTTTTTTTTTTTTTGTATTTTAATACCCTTCAGGAGCAGACATGCTGCAAAGATCTTCCAGGACCACGGGGTCTATCCTGAGGAGCCACAACAGCCTGTGAACCTGTGGTGATCTAGAAGGCAACTGCATCTTGGTACAGGAGCAGGTAAGCAGGCAGCACGCAGTGAACAACATAAGGGGAGCAGAAGAAGCAGTTTTGGTCCAAGAGTGGCATTGGATATGCTCCTTGCAGTGACGCTTGTGGGAAGCTGAACCTGAAGGGAACATACCCACAGCAGGAGACCTCAGTGTCTCGTGCCTTCAGTGCTGCTCACAGCACTCCACACGCAGCTTAATTTAGCTTCAGAAAATGCAAAGCTTGCCAAGCTGCAAACCCACCTTTTCAGAGCTTTTGGGTAATTCTGAAAAAAACCTTTAAACCTCTGAAAACTCCCTTCCTGGCATTTGCAGGACACTAACAGGACAAGTTCTCCCCTCGACAGAACATTTAACGTTAAAAGCTCAAACAAGGAAGGGAGAGACTTTCTCATCTTATCTCTCCTCTACCCACATGCTGCTCACCATTCCCATTCCCTCCAGCCAGCAGTTTTCCAGCTCTTCCAGCCAAAAGATTCAAGCTCCCCAGACAAATTGCCCTGCCCGGACACACTTTGATTCGCATGGCTGTTCAAAGGCTCTATAGCAATTTCTTCCTTTCTGATTGAAGGCAATCGATAAATCAATCACAGTCCTTGCACGGCACGGCTCTGGTGTTGCACACTCACGTTCCCAGCAGGGTCTGACACTGCCCATCCTCTGAGAGAGAATTCATCAGGTGCACACACCGACTTGCCAAGTATTTGGCCTCATTTACATACAAGCTCGCATCCATTTAATTCAACTACTGAACTGCTACAAACCATCACGTACCCGCTCACGTTCTGGCTGAAAAATGACTTTTGCAAGCAGGGCACCCACAGGACCTTCTGCAGAGGTTTAACAAACGCACCTCGAGACCCGCTGGGTGGGGGTTTCCACACGGATGAGCCTTTTGGAGATCTCCAGAGCGCCTGTCGCCAAACCGCGAGGCCGGCCGGGAGGGGAAGCGATTGAGGACGAGGAGTCGCTGGATGTCGCACAAGCAGATACATACATATGCATATATTAAAGGTGAGAATTTTTTTTCCTTTTTTTTTTTTTAACAAAACAGAGAAAAGTGTTTTATTATTACTAAAAAAAAAACCCCAACAAACAATGTTCTAGTGTTTTAGGCCATGGATTCTCTAGCTCAGATTCATGGCGTGGAACACATGTTAATAGGGAAAGTGTCTTGTGGACTTCTCCCCTTCAGCCACAACCAGGCACCCTCCTCCCTTCCCCTTGGTGATCAAATAACATCCTTATGCAAGTACAGGAATTGTTTACATGTAAAAGTAAGATTAGGAAAGTATTTAATGTATTTGTAGCCTTTTTCCTTTTTTTGCCTTGTTTTTCCTTTTTTTTTTTTTTTTAAAAAAAAAGAAGTTATTTAGCAGCTGGAAAGAAAAAGACAGCATCATGTGAGCAGCTAGTGCTGCACAGACCACCAGCAAATGCTCCACAGGTTACTCGTGGTCCGCGGACCACAGTTCACAAACTACATTTTTAGGGTTTCACAAACTTTGCAGACTGTGTTATGGTAGATGCTTCTTCACAGTGAGAGCCAGCAGGTCATCTTTGGTTGTTGAAGAGAGACACCCAAGAGACTTAACGTACTCAGCAGCAGCTCAGTTTGGAGGACTGCATGGCATCGGGGTGCGGTGGAGGTCCCTTTGGGCACACAGAAAACGCGCTCCGACTGCACCGCAAAGCAACCACTGTTAATCTGTACCCAGGCGGCGCGCAGGCTTCGGACACCATCACGGGGTGGGCAGAGCCGGGAAGAGCATCGCAGCACTCGTTCCACCTCTTGACTCATGTAGGGTGCTTTTATTTTCACCCGTACGGGTCTGTGGGTTCCTTAGGCACAGCAAGGCAGATGCGAAGGGCAGCGGCAGAATCTGGGCGACAATGGACGCACAAGCCATGGCGAAGGGCTGTCGGTTCTCTCCTCGAGCGGCTGCGACCTCTGCAGCTATCAGGGTCTCAAGTCCCCAGGAACGATGCCACCCATCCAAGTCACACAGAGACACCGCGGCCACATGGCTGGAAAAACCGAGCAGGGGTTGGGCACCGAATGCCCCCGAGGTTGTCTCCCAGCCTCGCAGACGCGTGCTGGGAACCAATGTTTTCCACACTGTACAGCAGCCCAGCTGCTCATCGGCCATTAAGTTCTCTCTGCAGAAAAGGTCTCCCAAGCAGCAACCCCCTTGGTGTATGGTTTTTTTTTTCTTGTGTTTTTTTTTTTTTTAAAACAACAATTGCTCTCACCCCTCTTTTTTGGTAGACACACATACATACACACACTATATGTACACATTTGGAACCGAGGACCTACGCAATGAAAAGGAAGCCAGCACCGCTCAGAAATGGTGCACACATTCAGCAGCTGTCAAAGGAGAAGTCGTTTTACTTTCTTTTAAACTTGCAATGTTTGTCTTTATTTTGTTCTTTATATTTTGAAAGTGAAAAGAAATAGTATTGAGTCAATTTCTTTTTTTCTTTTTTTTTTTTTAAATATTTGTTCTATGTATTTACAAGCCTTAAAGTTGCTCTAAAGGTTCTGAAAGTATCACTAGTATTTTTTTCCCCAGGGTAGCACTGTTTTGAATGAGTTATTTTCGGAGCACTCTGGTCCGCAGCGGTTTTCTCAAATGCACTTCCTTCCGTTCCAAGGTTATGTACGTTTTGATTACTATTTTCTTTTTTAATTTCTGAAGCAAGCTGAGAGGCAGGCAGAAAAATCTGATGACAATTAAAAAAAGAAAATTGATCTCTTCCTCATCTAGCTTACCCCAACCCCCTTGAAAGTTTTGTCTATTTATCATGCTTTGAAACAAAACTGAGGTGCATATGAAGGGGAGGGAAATTTATTTCTCTGCTTTTGTTCTATTATACAATTTGTTTACAGAAACTGCAAATTTAAAAATTACACTGGCATTTGCAGTCCTTAAAATAATAAATTAAAAGTTTTCAACTTTTTTTTTTTTTGCTAAACAGATTTGTTTCGCTCTGTGTTTTTGTAAGTAGGAGTCCTTGTTTAAAAAGAAAAGAAAAAAAAAAAAAAAAGGACGTGAGGGGATCTGAAGTACTNAAATATTTTCTATAAATAATACATGTATTTTGGTTTAGTGCTCCCGCCCTCAGGTTTGACGTTTACTTTTTTTTTTTTCAAGTACCTTTTTTCCTCCATGATCACCTTTGTGTTTCTCTATTTTTACCTCTCCCACTCGTGCATGTGTGGGGGAAGGGGGGGGCTGCGCGAGAATTGGCCTTGCTGCACTGTGATTGGCGAAGACGTGAAACTTTTTAAAAAAATACTTAAACTGTTTCTTTTTTTTTTTTTTTTCCTCTGTATTTTAAGTTTTAATTATCCTCTGACTCCTCTTCGGCCTCCCGCAGCCACGTGAAGAACGCTGTAACAGATTTTAGCGCTACTCCTTTCCCGTTCTGCTCCGCCGGGTCCTTGCTGCTCTCCCACTTGTAGAAGGCATCCTCCGATATTACCTCCTCATCATACAGGCAATCAAAAAACATCCGCAACAAATCTGCAATAATGGAATAACGGGAGAGAACAGCTGTTAGTACTGCGCAGTTTAAGTCAGCGGACAAAGGCACAGTTACGGATAAGGGGATTAACGTGACCTTTAATGCAAGAGATGCAGATACAAGTAAAAGGAAGGTCTGTTACTGAGTTATTGCTTCCTGGCTAGTTACACAGAGCTGAGAGGGAAAAGAGGTCCCCTCTGATGCCGTCAGATAACACATGCTCCGCAGAAAAGGGAAAGCTGGGAAAGCAGCCGTGGGAACTTATTATCTAGGGATTGGCCGGCAAACAAAAGCCACAGCAACCCATCCACCTCTCGCTGGACTGCACAACCTGGCAGCCTGGCTCCGCTCCAACACCTGATTTTTCACGGCTCAGCAGGAGGGATGATAACACACGACCAGCGCCTTACAGCTAAGGACGATCGAGTCGTGTGTTTTGGGGCACACTCTGAATTTGTGCTGCAGGCTCCCTGGGAATCCCTATTTCTTTAGCAAGCTCCCCACCTCTTTTCCAACAACAGTTTTCTGCAGTGTCTCTGGGACAGGACTCACCAGCTGTCAACTCATTTTATGCCCTCCAAGTCCACAGACACCTGTGGTGCAGCAATACAATTACAACACTCGGTGCTCTCACATGTCCAGGTATTGTAATCTCAACAGATTATTTTCAACTGCTTTTTTTTCCCCTTCTCTTTGTGTCAACAGAGGTTTGCCTTTCCTTCTGCAGGGCTGCTTACAGGAGCAACCAAGAGAAGAGCCGGCCTCTGGCCAAGCATTTGGGGAACTGCACTGCTCTACAGCCGGAATCCGGACAAGCAGAAACCGCTGTTCTCTCTCATCTGCTACATAAAATGGTAAAATTTTATTTCCACCGCCAGAAGCAGCACAGCCTCTTCCAGACCCTGTTGCTGGATTTTACTCTCACAGAAACAGCTTTTCCTTAGGCTGTCAGGGTTCACATCCCCCGTGCAGAGGCAACACTTACTAGGAGGCTGATCAAGTTTTACTATTGATGCTTGTAGTGCATAAAGTGCTTGTAGTTCCTTCTCTGTGTCTGAGTCTAGGTACTTGAGTAAGATCGGCACTCTCTGTTTGATAACAGCAGTGTCCACACGGAAGCTAGAAGAGTCCGCTGAGGGGAAGAGAAGAAAACAGGGTCAGCTTTGCTACACAGCAGCAGGGGTGGATCTTCTACCACCTTTATTTATTCAAACAGAAGTCACAGATACACGTTATGCATAGAGGGAAGAGAGGACAAGAAACAACAGCAAGTATTTCTGACGCATGGCTTTTTCTGGAAGTCTTGATCCTTCGGGTTCTCCAAATTCAACACAGATCTGCAGTGCCCCTGGCCCTACCCAGCCTGCTGACACGCGCAGAAGGATTACAACCTTACTTTGCAGTGCAAATCCTTGTGTTTCCACAGACAACCAGATGTCCAAAGTCCGTACAATGGCTAGGGCTAAAATTTCAGTTATAGAGAAGGTTTTTAGAAAAGTATACCTTTTTATTTCCCCCTAAAAATACTAAGGCAGAAACAGAATCATAAGCTGCATGACATAGGATATCAGGAATATATAAAAATATAGAAAAATAAACATTAGAAGTCCATCAGCAATGGGTAAATTATTCAGCAGCTTTTAAGGAAAAAAAAAACCCCTCAATTAGTGTCAAGGTCAAAATGTAAACCCTACACACATCAGGGAAACCTTCGTCCTGTGTCATTTCGCCACTAACACTAGGTGGCATCAGAAATGTTCTGTTCTCAGGGGGAAGAAAGGAGCTGGGCTGTCTTTTCCCTCCCAGCAAGATGAAGTTCAGACCATTCTTTCCACCGAGCGTGACTCTTACAGCTAAGAGCAGAACCGGGGGCTTTACAAGCGCAATTTTTTGCCTTGCCAGATGCCAACAGTAAAGTTAAAGAAAACAAAGTGAAGTGACCAGATGTTTCTGGCTGCAGTGCTTTTATTCAAGCCCCCGCTGAGGGTCTGAGGCTCACACATCTGACATGGGAACCCACCCCTTCCTCCATTTCCAGCCAACTGCCATACATTCACATAATCCACAGAAACCGTCTTTCCAAAATTGCAACTTTGGACATAAAACTATGAAGACGACAGAGATGCAGGCTGGCTTCTCTTCTGCAACCCACGCTTCCAGCTCGCATGTGGCAATCTGTGATGGCAGGGCACCCACGCGTACTTCTTGACACAGGAGTGGAAATGCTAATTATCTTAATAACGTCTAGCACGTTTCCACCTTCACTAGAAAAATCAATGAGCAACCTGACATTACTCAGAGTCGTCAGAAACAAATGCTCACACGAGGTCACCGGGACACGCCAGAGCCTTGAGAACACCACAACCTGTCGCAGCAGGAGCAGACATCCCGCTCTCCAGCGCTAGAATTCAATACGGTGCAAAAGTTGTAGTGTGTGATAAAACAATAGCCTCGGGGAGGGAAAACTGATACAAAACTGAAAAATAGAAAATAATTTTTTGCATGTTTGGTTTGTGTGATGTTTATACTGCAAGTTACTCACCTATAATAGCTGCTTTACAAACTGCTGTCATTAAAGCTCTAAGGAATGTAGGTGAACTCATCTGGCTTTCATCTAGGTTAGCCTGAAATCAAGAGCAAATGGACCAGTTAAAAACATGCCGCTGCATGAGAGTGATCATTTCCAAACCTCACCGCTGAATTCTGCAGCAAGTTCAAATTCAGCAAAAGCTGCTGCAGTAGAAATGCAGTTCACCCCTCTGCAAAAACTCAGCATTCCTAGTCACTTCTTGAAACTAGCTCGGGTTCATCAACATGCAACAACAGCTCTCAGGCGATCAATACACCATTTAACTACTCACACAACTCGTCATTTGTCTCCAGAAACAAGCCAAACCAACAATGCTTGGCTTTTACAATGCCCTTATACATTTTCTAAGAGTTTTAGACTTTTCCAACAAATTTGACAGCGTGCTCCTTGGGCGGAGATTTGTTTGCTTTGTAGGAGAAATTCAGAGAATGGCTATGCAACTTGTCCAAGACTACAAAGAGCCTGTGGGTGTCCCCAGATTTTCAGAGCTGCTTTCATTCCACCCTTGACTTCTCTAACGGCGGGAGAAAAAATGACATTTTTAACACATTGCTCCAGCAAGAGAAATAACTGAAGTGAAGCTGACCAAGATTTAGGTGTAAGCACAGGTCTAAATGAATCAGGCTGGGTATAAATTCAGACAGCAGATGAAACATCTGGCTTAAAAGATGCAGCCGGAGACAGAGGGCAAAGGATCAGTGGGCTGACAGGGTTTTTTTTTTTCTTTTTCTTTTACAGTTACTGGTCCAATGCACTGGGAAAGGTACACGTGTGCTCACTGATTCCCCAGGATTTTGCAGCATGGCAGGGGGAATTTGGTAAGTCACATTGCAGAAAGCAAGGAGAAGCTTTTATGTCATATTTTTGAAGAAAGAATGTAGCAGCGTACTCTGTCTAAAGCGTACTAAGTAGCCAGAAGCAGTGTTTTCAGAGTCAAAAAGTCTACAGTATTTAAAAGGCAGTTACACAGTTGTATGTTAACATGGCTGAAATTCTTTCTTCCTAAGCTTCCTTTGAAATAACTGACTGATTATATTTTAGAATTTAATTCTCTGGACTTGTTGATTGTACAGACCAAATCATCTTCGTGTCCTATGCCTAGGGGGGAGCCTGCAGAGATGCTCCTTTAGATGAGAAAATATTTACGAAAGCAGTTAATGAGCTGTGTGCAGGGAGGGTGAAAATAGTCTTTGTACCTCTACCCAGTCAAAGATTTGTTCATCATTCGCCTTGTCCTCAACAATGAGTTTTTCCAGCTGCTTGTTCAGCTCTTCCGCAGAGAGTTCTTTCTCTGAAAGTGCTTCTGAGGAACTGGAACAGTCGGACTCCGTGAAGTCCAACTTCTGCAACATCAGAAGCGATGAGGAGAATTAGTTAAATATACTAAATATATGCTGAATTATAGCAAACTGAGTCAGCAAGCTACACTTCATTCTGCTTTCTGGCATCCTTCTGCTGCTAAGTTATTACGACAATTTATATACTTTCTCTGTTTCAAAGATTGGAAAGCATTTTACAAACACATGGGAACTACGTTATCCAGCAAAGACAAGCAAGCACCTCAGAGCAACTCCAGCCCTGCACAACACGAGTGTGCACAAAATAAACTGCAGGTTGCTCAACGAAAACGACGGGGAGCTGGAATACAATTACCAGAGCTGGCATGCGCTCAAACAAATTGCAGCTAACGCCCCAATTCATTGCAAAACGCGACTGAGGATCTGCAGTCCCCTCACCAAGCCCCAGGCCTCGGTAATCCGTGTCATTTCCTGCAGCACAGCACTTCCTAAGTGCTAAAACAGGGCAGCGGATCACTCGGAGCTCCAAAGGGAGATCTCCAGCTTCTTCCTTGGGAGTACCACCAGCAGGAGCTGCAAGGTGCCCTCCATCAGGCCTGGCTTTTCTTGGCTGTGAAGCCCCCCCAGGGTCATAACACAAGGTGGGATGACAGAATAGTTGGCTATAATTTATTCTGGCCCTTCTGCACATGGTCTGTCCTTGCTGCAAAACTCATTCTTGAGTTCTTTCCCTTCCCCTTTGGAGAACCAGATCTCCCAGATGATGCCAGCTGACAGGAGATGTCCCCTCCTGGGATCGGAGGGGACAAGCCTGTCCTCCCGGCGTCTCAGAAAGGAGGTGCTGAAATAATCTAACCCCAGCGTGGTGAGGGAGACGCTTCACCGCACACCCCATACAACTATACACAAGAATGGGACGGAAGGGGACAAACAAACCAAAAATCAGTGTGGCAAAATCATTAATTAAGCAGATGCTTGCTCTGAACTCACTTGTTCCATGAGAAAGGTATGTACATCCTCCCCTTCGGGTAAGTAGTCCTTCCAACTGAGGCCAGACTCCCTCCATAAGGCTCCCACTTTCTTATGGCTCTAAAACACAAACATTTTTTTCCTTTTAAAGACTCGAGAGACAACCAGGGGAGTTTACGCAAGCCGGAGTGGTGCAGCTGTGTCGGGAGAAATAAAGAACCGTTCAGCCACCAAACAAGATGCCTAGCAACGGAGTGAAAACGTCTGGAAATCCCGTGCAAATCATATATGCAATCCTGCCACAGGTATACACATCTTGTCAAGTGGTCACCAGACGCCACGGTGATGGGTAATAAACAAGGCATAATGTGACACGGGGGGGTTGCGACAACTTCAACCAGAGATCACCTACGAAAAGCGACACATCTGAACAAGGCACTTTCCCACGGCCGCGACACAGAGCTGGCAGTTCGATGACTTAGATTCTTCTGACTCTGTTATTAACTTGCTCCGTGACTCACTCTCCCCCTGCCTTGACATTAAGGCACCAGCAAATTAGCTACTTTTAGAAAATAATTATTTATGTGTCTGTTTTCCATGCAGAGATCAAGCCTCAAATTCAGGTTCATAATACCCGGTTCCCCTTTCAATTCCTAGAATTTCTTGCAAACCTCGAGAAAAGTGCCTTTGCAGCACACACAGTTCAACCTTCCGCATCCTCTAATGTCACGCTGACCTTTCGCTATCCTGCCTAAGATGGCACATGTACAGTTCTGACAAGAAAAAGACTAGTAACAACCAGCTCTTTTCACCCAAATGCTTTGCCGAAACTTTTACCTTTGCGAAACTTTTACCTTTTACCTGCACAAGGGAGACCACTGCGTAGCCTAAGTCAAGCGCTGATAAAAGCAGCCTGATTTTTAGTTTACAAAGCAGATTACAGTTTTAACTTTACAATGCAGATCATTAAGAGCTAATTGTGCATAGTTCCTGCTACGATTCATTAGGATCTGAATTAGATGACTGATGTTACATTGAAATACCCGAGTCCAGGTATCGGCCTGGATGAGATCGAATTAGAAAGCTGCGGCAGAAACAGAAACTCAAGGCTGTGCTTCAACCCCCAGAGCACAGCAGCTTTTCTTTCACCGAAGAGAGAAAAATAAATGGAAGCTGACTGTCCAAACAAGCATAAGACTAAACCAAATAAATAAAAAGTCACTATTTGCACTGCTAGACTGAAACGCTCCTGGAACATTCAACCTTATTTGAATGCATGCTTTAAAAAAAAAAANNNNAAAGTCATACAAAAAAAAAAAAAAAAAAAAAAAAAAGGCAAGTGAGGGATTTTACAGGGTTTAAAATAGATGCTATCCAAAGTGTGGTATTTAGCTGGATTAAAAAAAAAAAAAGAGACAAAGATGGAGACAGAGTTATAGGGAAACCACCAAACTGTTTGGACACACAAGTGTGAAATGTGTAAGAGAGCTCTAGAAGTCACAGGGTGAAAAGGTGTCACTACCCCTAGTGATGGGTGAATCTTTAGAGTTGGCAGGTTTAGTTTGGATAAGCACCCAGAAGTCTGAGAGGCCATGTGAAGCTTATCCGAACCCCCAGAACCTCTCCGTGTCTGCAAGAACAGCTCTCTCGCCAGATTTCCGGCACTTGCTGCTTCTGGTCAGCCCAGAAATACCTCGAGAATGTCTCTCTTGCAGTATTTCAGCACTCTAAGCTTCTGGAAGAAGCCAGGTGCAAAGGTACCTGCAAAAGGGAAAAGTGATGAGAAAAAAAAAAAAATTAACTTTTTGGAACCTCGTAGGGCTTGGTTTGAAACTGGGGATGAAGAGGCAGGTTTGCTTGGTTATCTGGACTGGCTGGCCCATCCCTAAATACCATCTTCATGTGGGAAATGTGTAGAATTCACGCATAAATACACTCGCTGCATCCAGCTCCTATCTACGAACGGGACGCCTGGACACTTACCATTTGTTTGCATAGAAGGTGCAAGATTTCAGCAAGCAAGACGCCGGCTCTTCCCACAGGAAGCAAAGGTTTGCTAAATTCTCTAGAATGAAAGAAAACCAGGTATTTTTTCCTTGTAATTTGAATTTGGAAAGCAAGGGGTAGTGATGAAACTGAGGCAGGAAATCACCTTTAACTTCTGCCCGGGATGCAGGATTGGATCTAGCTAGCACTGCCCATGAGGGACTTCTGCGATGCAGTGCACTTGCCACAAACAGGGCCAATTACAAAGACTTTATTTTTATGTAACATCAAATCCACTCATTTTTGTGGGATGCTGCATTCAGACAGCAAGACCCTTTTTTGGGGAAAAAAAGCCAGTATTTTCTTAATACGTTACTTAGAGGAAAAGGGAACTATTCTATTGTCTTCTGGGTAACCCCCAAGTATGTAAGGACAAGTACAAAATAGAGAAACCCTGGTCTTGGAAGCAGGTTCCAGTCTTGGAGGTAAGGTTTTGTGCCCGTGTTTACGGCAATGCCCAGGTGGTGGTTATTACTCTGAGACAGAAAGACTCCCGCGCGATACCTCGCTCTCTTCAAATCTAATTCTCAGAGCCTCCGCGTGCTCTCAAACGAGTCCAACCGTACTACACTGGGGTGTTTTTTAGCTCAGCTGAAACAAACGGGCCTGAAGTAGATTTATGGATACAACCTTCCCCCCTGAATGGTGACTACGGAGCAGCGAGCTCCCTCCCCACCACACCTTTCAGACTGGTGCCAGTCCAGAACGGTGTGCAGCGAGCCTTTTATCAGCTCCTGTGAGAAGCTGAGCCTCTAACGCTCCTCCTCTTCTATCTACTGATGGGAACCACGCTGTGAAAATACTCTAGCATAGCCAGACAGCTCAGCCCGGCCGACACCGAAAAAGAAGAGCACTGCTTACTGTATAAGTTCTCTCATAGAGATTCCTCCTTCTTTTAACACGGGGGTCACCAACTCAGCTAGGTACAACCAAATATGGGGTATATCTATGGCCATATCGTCTGCCATCTCCAAGGTATCTGAAAAACTTTAAAAGAAGAAGGAAAAACGTTAAACATCAAATACAGTTGCATTTGAGACTTTTCCCGCAAAGCAAATCTGCACTTTCAAAAGCTTTTGTTACAGAAACAAGAAGCAAAATGAGGAGCAAAATGAGCAGGGAAAAGAATCACAAAGGTAACAAAAAAACCTATTGCCATCTAATGCTTTCAGGGCTTCAAAACTGCTGGGAGTGAATTTCTCTACAGGATAACATGGGGAGTATGTGGCAAAGGGATCGCCTTGTGTAAAACCAGCACATACACCCAGGAAAGCTCCATTTACAGTAATTCTTACAGCTCAGTAACAAATTAGCTAACTAGTAAAACCTGTAAAAAAAGTAAAAAAAAAAAAAAGCATTTTTGTCTATAAATACAAAACACCTAATAAATGGAGCCTTCTTAAAAAAATCCAAATGTTTACAGAAGGGGGCTTAATAATAACAAAAGTCCAAATGTGAGGTAATCAGCAGAATGCCTGTAAGTATGCAAAACAACAAGAAAAAAGTTCAATACACCAGAGGGAGGGTTCCATTCCGGACAGAAAACGTGGCAGGATGGACCACAAAATCCCTCCCCAACTCTGGATACAGTTTCCAAAATTGCCCAAAACTTTTCGTTCTGATAAAAGCCTTGTAGGTGGCTTCGCTTCCCATGCCTGGCACAAGACGATCATTTTTCCGGCTCTGCTGCCAGTTTTCATCCATGATTCATTTCTCCCCGAAAACCTTGAAAATTCTGGGGGCCAGTTGAGTGACTATAAATGCGTATTTTCTCCTGGGCTTCAAACCCCGAAACCACCTCCTTTGCTTTGTTCTGTGTGTCCTCTGCTACTAGTTCAACCTAGGTTTATCCAAGCATTTCTGCCAGAAATTGGTTTCCTGTTGTGCATCTCTCCAGACTTGCGCTGTGACCAGCACTCATCCCATAACCCCTAATTACACAGTGATTAGTCTTGCGTGAATAAGTCGAGTGGTTTTCCGTGTTCTCATGTGCTTGCTGAACACCACTTGCCCTTTCATCATCTTCAGGAGCCGTTTCACTTTGTTTATGCCGCATTCAGACTAATTCATCAAGATCCTACTTATTTGGCATCACAACCACTTATCCACACTCCGGGAAACACAGGAACGGCTTTAATCACAGTCCATTATGGAAATGCATCACTTCAAACGAGTTGTTTTGACCATCAGCAACTGCGTGGACACAGGCAAGAGCACTCCCTGTGGATATGTGTTTTTTTTACTGCTGTTCCGTACGGTTTTGAACTCAGGCTGCCTTAACTTTTCCTGTGAGCCACTGCAGTGCATCACGACGACACTCGCTGCCAGACACGGGTGCAGGGAGATCCCCATCGGAGCGGGCAGCGGTACCATGACGAGATGTGATTCGAATAAAAGCAGCAAGACGGGGCTAACGACCCAGAAACTCAGTATCTGAAAGTGTTATTTCATCTGCTGGCTGCTTTCCATGGTTATCCCCGTTTTAATCATCCTGCGAGGACTGAGTGGTGTCGGGGACCTCCCTGGGAACACGAATCCTTTTATAACCGGACACTAGTTCAAATCCAGGCTGGGAACACAAAACCCAGAGAGCTGGAATGAACCAGCAGCCGAAACTCCGATCTCTTGAGGAAGGTGTAACCCATCTGATACTGCACCTGGTGCATATTCTCCTTCTCAGCCCCTTGAGGACACGTCTGCTCCTAAAATTGAGTTGTCCTGAGACATTACATCGTATGGGCGAAGGCCGTTTTACCACTGGGAGAGCGGCTGTGGTTCTGTGGGTGTGCAGGACTTGAGGCTACGCAGCTTCCGGGCATTAATGTCACCATTAATGTCAAGATTTTCGACTTCCTCCTCCTCTTTTAATCATATTCAGTGATTTGCCAAACGGCAAACGTTGACAAATGCATCACAAACCAGAAATCTAAACACACGCATTTAAATAGACACTTACGTATTTGCTTAGAAATAAATACTAACATAAATATGAAAATATTTGCAGTCACTAAAGCATGTGAAATGCCTAAAACTGTATTACAGTAATTATATTACTTATAAATACACGCAGGTAAAAATACGTCTTCAAAATGGATGCGTGGAGGAGGCAGGGCACCAAAGCGAGGTGGGAAATCACTCCTCTCCAACACGGTGTTCATTTGCAATGAACAGCAAAGAAAAGTATCCGTTTCTAGGCGCAGAATACAAACCCCTTGAAGAAATCCTGCTTGCTCAGCTTTCCCGACTGCACCAACTGATGTAATAACTGGCCCATGTGATCCCTGGTGATCTGACTCCTCTCGAGCGTCGACTCCACTCCCACGCGCACGAAAACGGGCAGCAGATTCTGGGCGCTCAGCTCCTCCACGCACTGCATCGCTTCCTGTTCAAACGACACACAGGATCATTGGCCTGAACCGAAAACATCAAAAAACAGGGCAGAAGAATGTTTCCTACTCTAAGATAGTTCAGGGTGTGCTGCTCAGCACCTGGTATGTGGGTTTTTTTGATGGCGAATCAAGAGACAGCTAGCTTTGGTGGGTTTTTTTGGAAATGAGTATTTTGTGAAGCTGCCAGGCAAAGGTGCTGAACTAGGCTGTGGAAGCTCATCACATATCACCACTGAGATGGCAACTGAATAATAATAACGAGAATTTATACCACGCAGGCAAGAGAATTTTTAAAATACACAATCACGCTCCAGGGTACAGTTCGGCTGCTCAGTGAAAGGACAGGAATAGTCTTCTGGATGCCACGGAAATGCCTATTATTTCATCCAATATCAAGCTAAGCCAAAAAGAGGACGTTCGGTTAGAGTCACTGCTGATCTGACCTGGCACAGAAAGGCCCGCGTTACAAACCCACACCATATAAAGAAGCAGAAAATAGGTGGGGAGCACTTGGAGAAAAATTTCCTCTTTATAAAGCTTCTACTTTCTGGCATGAGCGTTTTGTAACCTAAGCAAATTAAACACCCTTAGAGGCTTTCAGAGAAGCGCTCCATGTCACACTTCAAACATCTCCACTGTCACCAGCACAGATCTCCGCTGCCCTTCCAGGCTCAGCCCAGCGGATCTCAACGGGCTTCCTGACTAAAGACATCTGCTCTTTGTCTCAGGTTATGCCGTTACTTATCAAGAACTGGCAGCCCCAGATGCATTTCTGCAGGCCCTGAATGGCTTTTTTCTGCAGGTCACAAGCCTGGCGGTCCCAAACCATGCTTGTCAGAGCTCTTCCGTCAGACGTGCCTGATGGATCCCGGCGTCTCCAGGACACGCCGCTGGTCGACCTCACCGCCACTAGACGCCGGCACACAGCTCAGCAGCTTTAATTCACAGTCAGGTTAAAAACTGAAGACTAAACTCAGGAGAAACGGCTATTTCTCTGCTATATACTACATTAACACACTCATACATGGCCTTATCAACCTGAGACAAGGTGAATTAGTCAGAAGGTTTGTCGCACGCGACATGTGAAAAGCACTGAGAATTTACAGCTCTCAAGTAACCCCCTAATGCAAACAAGCTGCCTCAGACTGATGCACTTTCTTAACCAGAGGTGCGCTTGTCTAACACAATCCCACTCTATTTCCAGCCAGCCAGAAAAAACGTCGCTGTATTCTCACGCAGAGAAACTGCAGCAGCCCCTCAGCCCCAGCCAGCCGGGGCGAGACTTTGAAGTCTATTGCAAAAAAAGAAAAAAAAGGAGCAAAGACTCCTTCGTTAACCAGCCCCGCCGTCCCCGACTCCTCCTGCTGAGATCTGCCAGGCCAGCCAGCTGGGCCACGGTGCCGAGCAAAGCACTTTTTTCCTCTCCAAACCAGGATTTAATAATTTCTCCTGATGACTAGATGTGAACCAAAACAATCCATCAGAAGAATATTCCTCTTTCCAATTTTAATTGGAAGGCCTGCGAAGTACAAGCAGCAAGTCTGCTTTCGGGGTGCCAAACCAAGAACTCCCTGGTGCTGCCACTTTAATCTTGGCAGGTTTTTAAAATTTATTTCAGCAAAAGATCACCCCAATCAGCTTTGCAGCGCATGTAACACTTCTTGCAAACTCCCCGGACAAGCTAAAAATCCATTTACAAGGGAAACAAAATTTCAACCTTTAACTAGGAAGCGATGACAGCTGCTCAGTAATTTTCAATGTTTATTAAAAAATACTCTGGAGTGGTTTGTTCAATATTTAGTATTGCCTTATCTGCCTCCAGATCAGAACAGCACATGCTTTGATAACTGAATGAAAACCTCCGTTTATTTTCCCACTAGCTTTTCTGCTTCCCAAATTGCTGTTATTACGGAGCTGCTCAGTGATTCATGACAGATACGCATACATCTTGCTACTTAAAACACACAGGCTGGGCTATTTCTCCTGTTACCAACAGGGCAGAACACAAATTTGGGACCCAACTCTCCTGAAAACGTTCATGGAGCTGCTGCTGCCTCAATTTTGACAGGCCCCCCGGTTCATTCCCTCGGTGCGAGCTGGGGGGCTTACAAAGACACTAGTCCTGGAGAGAAAACTCCAGTCCCACAGAACTTTTCTGCTGAGCGAGGTTTTAATTTTGCTTACCTTAAAATCGTTAATATGCAAGAACTCATCAATGATAGATTTACATTTTCTCTCTATTTCCTCTTCCGATAGCGAAGGCTTTTCTTGTGCTGGAGCAGGGGGAGCTTCTGGCTTGGCTGGTAGAAATGCAAGAGGAAAAAAACACATTTGGAAAAAGAAAATCAGCATCGTTTTCAGGGATGACATTCTGAAAAGAGAAGTCACTGGAGCAGGGTGTGTTCCCTCTCCCACCATCAAGCACAGCTCACTTCTTGGCGATATTTCCCCCTCTCTGAACTCCCAATATTTCTGTAAATCAGCCTCCTCACAGAAACACAGCTGGCAGTGACACAGGAGGCAACACCTCCAAAGCACTCCATCGACATTAAATAATTAAACTTTGAGCTGTTATAGCACGCTGCAAATTTAAAACATGCTGACTGCGATGGGCAGCGACCCAAAGCAATCTCCTGAGCACATCCCCAAAACCTGGGTCCCCATGAAGTCCTTTGCAAAGTCCCAAAGCTTCAAGACGAGCGTGTGCTGTGTCGCGGCAGTTGAGGCATATTCCTCACTGTAGCAGTTTCTTGATGTTTCGGGGTGAGGAGCAAAACCCTGTATTTATCGCAAAGGCTCTGTCCGCGGGGAACATCGCCCTCGGTGTCCTCACTACTTTCTCACTAACAAATCTGCTCAAGCTGGCAGGAGCAGAAAGCGGGCGCTGCCACGAGGCGAGAAGCCACCGCCGCGGGTGCTAACACCACACTGCTCCCAGCCCTGCTCGGAGCGAGGGCTGGCAACAACACGCCACGCACCATCTGTCCCAGACCCAAATCACTGCCGAGGCCCTGGGAAATGTTTGGGAAGGGTAGATACGGCTTTACTGCGCACGGAAGAAGCACCTCTGCAGAACTGACATTGATTTTGGGGACTTTGAGCCCAGAAACCAGCAGCAACAGCCACAGGATACGAGCAGGCGAGACAAAGCCGCGCAGTGGTGTTCTGCTGGTGTCTGCAGCCTTTCAACTCTGATGAATCCCGAGGAGGAGCTGGTGAGAGGAGATGACGCCAAGGCTGTACGAATCAGTTGTGTTACCAGCCTTTGGGAGGCAGATCACAGCTATCGCAGCTTGACACTGCGTCACTGCGGGCCAAGCAACCACACCGCGGCACAGAAATCTGTCGCTTTTTCTGATAGATTTTTTTCCCTTATGCCTTTTCACACATTCAGCAAGATTCCCCGAGCAGGGAAGAGCCGCTTACCGGATTCCTTGGCTTTGTTCCTCTCTGCCTCTGTGCTGTTTCTGTCCATCTCCATGCCGCCCGTTAACTGCTTCACCGTCTCCAGCATCTCCCTCCGCTGCTCCTCCTGCGCCTGATTGTCGAGCAGCAGCTCTTTACTGCTGCTGCCCCGTAGGAAGGTGTTGGGGCGGGAGATGGAAGGCGGGAGAGGTTTGTCATTCTTCTCCCTGCCCGTGCTCCCGCGACTGCGGAATAAAAACCACAGGGGCTTAGAGGCTGTGGAATGAGTAACCCCTGCTCACAATGCTGGGAATGTGAAAAAAGATACTGGACAGCTTTCTAGTAACGGCAGGAAAAAACCACAACCCACATCCAGCGGGATTGTTGTCCCGACTTTTTACAGGTGTAGCGACACAGAATATCATCCAGATTAACTCAAACCTCAGAGATGCACAAACACAAACATCCACAGAGCGGACAGGCAGAGCCAAGGCTGAGAACACATGGAAAAGCAGTAACATCCCTACACCACCCATTTTATACAGAGAATGGTGAATTTTATAATGTAAAGGCACCGTTTTACTGTGAAACGGTACAAGCGGTGTATTTTTTTACCCATTTATTGAAAAGCAGTTTCAGAATAGTAAAGGTTACCAGCAACGGGTGACAAGGATCTCTCCTATGTGTTAATGAGTAAGATGGGCAAAATGATACCAAAATGGAATAATCTCCAAGTCAGCCAGAGTTTTAGGTGAAGCAGGAGGGAAAAGAGAGGGAACAAACCCAAGAAAACAGTCCAGCAGCTGGTGTGTACTGGAAGGAAGAACCAGTGACATTTTAAATGAACTGCACACTTATAAACCGTGTCTAGAGTTAATAAATTATTAAGGGTTAATACAAGTTTCATGCTACAAGCTGGAGCAGCCGTGGTGCCAATGAATCGGGGTGGGGGAGAGCACTGCGCAGCCTTACGCGTGCATCGCGTGCTGCGGAAGCATGGCCAGCCTCGGTCACACCTAATGGGAAGGGTCAGACACAGCCAGAGTGTTTTTAAAAGCCCTGCTAAATTTCTGCAAGGTTTTAGGCATGTTTTTCTGGATAAATAAACCTACCGACCTGTCTGAATCCACGAGCATTGAATCCAACCTATTTATTACAACATTTTAGCTGAAGAGTTTTTAACTTGTTATAAACTATTAGCAAATGTATCCTTTAGATAAAGGGCGACTGAAAAGTGGAAACTAAAACATTCATGGTAATGGCTTTAAAAATTAATACCAGCTGTCTCTCCTATGATATTATAAAAAATGCATGTGTTTTAAGTTAACTCAAAGTACATGGGGGGGAAAAAAGACTCAGCCGTTCCTGGAAACTCAATGCAATTCTCTTCTTTCCGTGTGCTGGCAACTAGAGCAGCAAGTGAAAAGCACAGACAGAGAGCGGAAGGGAAAAATCACCAGCGGACCGACGCTTACCTAGTTAAGGCCCTGCGAGAGTCTAATTCTGAGGATGCGGATGAGGCAGATACAGATGAGACTGGAGGCTGCAGTGCAGAGAATCTGTTCAAACTAGTGGCACTTGGTCGTAAGGAGTCTGTGAGATCGTGAAGACAACGGAGAAAAGCAACAACAAGGTCAGTAGCCGCTGGCATCTTGGCATCACAAAATCATTTTAAGCAATGGCTGTTTTGGGAGCGGTGGGGAGAGAACTGAAGGGGAAAGGCTGGTCCGGCCCTGCCAGGTGGTCACAGGCAGAGATGACCATTCCCACCCCAACCCGCCCTTGGCGAGGACGGCTGGTAGCAAAGCAGAGGGTGAGGACTCGTCCTGACTTACCCATCTCGCTCGCCTTCGCTCCACCACTGCTGCCCTTTCCCCAGCTGCCCAACTGGGCTTTAGGCACAAGCTGAATCTTCTCGTCTATTGTGGGCTGTAAAACACATCAAGACGTACCATTACAAGGGCATATTGTCCACCTTAATTATACACGGGGTATTTTTTGGCGACGATCCTGTCTTGTGAATATCAAAATGTTTTAGCACATTTTTGGAAGACTGAACCCTGGCCACAGAGAGAGGAGGAGCACAACAAAGGGCATTGCAAACAGCCTCTTCCAAAGCGCCAATTAAAGACATTCACAATGACCACAAGTGTCTTTTTATTGGGACCTACGAAGCTCAGTAAGGAGCAAAAAGCACAATATGTCAGTACTTGAAAGATATTCTGTTTGTTTGTGAAGAATAAACGGTTCTACTGTCCACTCCACCTACCAGTCATGGCTTTGGGGGGGGGAATCCGCACCGTAACAAAAAAAATTCGGAGGGCGAAGAATGACACTAGGTTGCAGAATCTGGAGGGAAAAGTAGTGTCCGACAAGAAGAGAACATTGATTTTACAGTGCTCAGTAGGTGAATTTATTGACAAGGAGGTTGTGACCCCGCAGATCTCTTTGTATGAGCTCCTCTCCTTCCAACAATGCAGCTGTTGTGGAGCCCGCTCTATTTGTACTGTATTTGTGCTAAACGGAGTAGAAGGACTTTTCCCAGATGAGCTGTAAGCCAGCTGAATCCCTCCTGCTCATTAAGTTTTGGAGTCGTGTTTTATGACTTTCACAAGGAACAAACTGAGTTTGATCTGCAGAAGGGCTACAGTCCGTCCAGGTTCTGCTTCACAGCTCTCCGAGCATCCAGGCACTGAGAGTAAAATTCAAGGAGAGTGACATGAATTGGGACAAGGGAACATCTAGGAAACACCCTGATTTATGTGAAAGACGGAGTTTTCCTTGGTGAGAAATCCCAAAGCCGTTATGAAGAGCTAAAAAAAAAAGGAGAAATCTCCAAGCTTGCCTAACCTGCAGCGTGAAATAAATGTCTCAGAATCATCACTTGAATGGTAAAGTAACCGGAAGATGCTCATCTGGAGGATGGGTATGAAAGTTTAACACAAACAGAGATGCAACAGCACCACACAGAAATCCAGAAACGCTATGAAAGCGGACACAGCTCTTCTTGTACTACTTGAACCGTTCAAGCCTGGTGTGCTGCCATCTGTGACACAGGAACATTTTGTTTTCCAGTCGAATGTGGCATCCTCGTTCTACTAAGCAGCAGTGTCAGAACAGGGGCTTGAGAACTCAAGGCAGCAAAGGATTTCCATCAGAGAGGCGTTTCAGACACCTTTTGTAATAGCCACCCGTTGTGCTGCATCACCATCACACACGATACCCTGACTCTCATTCTCTTTTTATCATTCAATAAAATGCAGATTTTCCAACTAAGAGAACTTCTGGGTCACTAAAAGGACACTATGAACCTGAGGAAAAGTGCATGCACACTCCTTTCCCATAGAACAAGCGAAATAGGAACACTCAGGAGACAACAGAGTCTTCCTTTATGCTTTATTTATGCGCAGTACTAACTCTGGAGATTTAAAATGTCCCCAAAGCCCAAGTTTTGACCTGTAAACACCGTAACGGTCTTTCCTAAATAAACAGATACAGTAAGATAAGACCTCAGCATTTTTATTCCTCTGAGTGAGCCTGGTTGGCACCTACCTTGGTGATTTTAAGGAACTTGGTGGGGTCCAGCACTCTGCTGTTCTTTGCCCCCTGCACAGTGTTCCAACCGCCTTCATCCACACGCTGGACACCTGCCAGACGACAAACACAACCGTCCTTAGGTCACCCCCGCTGCTCCAGCGGCACGCTGGGGAACACAGGCGACGGTCTCCAAGTTCAACAGGAGGAAGAAAAGAAGACGGCACGTTTCTGCTAAGCCTCAGCGTAATTCTGTGCAGGAATCATGTCTTTTGGAGTTTCTTCAGCCTAAGGTGACATAACTCGCTTGCCTGACTTTATTATTACAAAATAGCCTTGACATAAAAGATCTCACTATTTTCAAGGGCTGGTTTTGGGAGCGATTCTTCCTGGTAAGGTGTTTCTCAGTGTGTTCTCAAGATTTGGAATTGGCTGCACATACAGCGCGCTCCCAAGCTCAGGACGGGAGCAGACAACGTGCCTTTCTACCCCGAAGCCGCACTTGCTGCGCAGATTTCAGCAGTGCTTGGCTGGTCTAGACACAGACCCGTTCAGGCAGCCCCACGTTCCTAACCTCCTCCTGACGCCAGTTTTAGGATAATTAAAACAAAGGCTACGTGTATTTTCTTCATGCCCTGTTCTCATAGCACTTTCATTTGACAATCCTTAGTATTAGAGAACCCCAAAGATGAGTTTCTCCTCGCCCTGCTCTGTCCCAGTCTTCATTCTCCCAGTCACTCCTAATTCATCTTCAGGCAGTGCCAGCCTCGTGGGCTGGTACCAATTTAAGGTAACACCAAGACACTTTCTCCTGCTGAGTTAACACCTCACAACTTTAACAGCTAAAGACAACGTGGTTACTCTTGAAATTAGATGCTGCTGTACGCAAGAATGGATGGCAAATCTGACTCCTAAGTAGTAACTTGTTATAACAGTTTTCTGGCAGCCTGTTACAAAATCAAATATGGTTTGCATGAATGCGAAACCTAAGTGCTATTGGCCTGTGATTTTTTATTTTTACCCAAGGGATTTGCCCCTGAAAAATCGACACAGCCAACCCAGGGCAAGTCTTCCTTCCCCAGCCTCAGCCACAATCAGGCCCCAATTCCCTTTGCTCATTACACTTAGGAAAAAAATGAATTTTTCCCTTCAATGTGGGATTCTGACTATGGCCACTGGATGTGAAATGAGCAAAATGAGCAGCCAACTTGGCTTTTACTTTACCCGGTCTCCTCTTCTCTTTGGTCATGAGTTGTTGGACCTTCCTCTGTTCTTCCTGCTCTTCAATCTTGGCTTCTTTATGAATCTGCTCAATGGTCTTCGGGCCCTGGTCTGCTCTCCGTGAAACCCAGTTGCACTAGGAAAAAAGCAAACGCGAGCTCAGGAATATTTCCAGGAAAGTGCCATAAATGGGGTACATTGAACACTGAGAACACAGCCTCATCCTCCCACCCCCACTGGGGAAGATTTTGTGGTGCTGGGTCACGCTGCGGACACAGTTACTCCAGTACCACAGGTCAAAGCTGCGTACTCTGGTAGACAGACCCTGGTACAAGTTCTGGTGGAGAATGGAGACTGCAGTGAAGGCCTGACTTTGCAGAGGCATGACTGAATTCAAGGCATTTTACCCCCTGGCACCTTGCACATTCCCAGCTTCCCAGACTTTCTAGGTTCAGAAGAAAGAGAAGGACTAGAGGGAGGCTGCTGACGCTCTCTATCCATTTATTACTGACGCTATTCATTGGAGCCCTTCCTCCAAGCTTGAGGAAAAAAAAATGAAACCCCGAAAATAAAGCAGCAAGACGTGACTGCATCTTATCTGGAGATGGTGCTTTGCCACTCCAGGGATCGTGATGGCTGAGACGGGAATCCTGCAGAGAGAGGTGGAGCTGTCACTCCACAAAACACTTCCACTGCTTGATGTGTCTATTCGACCGTGCGCTGCACAGCCCCACCTAGCCCCAGAATGACCAGACGGTCTCTTCATCTTGCTACAACCTCATTACAGCTTTTGGGGTGCACCCTGCAGCCACAACGGCGACTTCAGCCTCCACAAAACCCCAAACCAGCTTCAAAACGGCTATTTGAGGTATGAGTAAAAGTCGCTCAGGACTTCCGTCAAGCGCTGTCTCGAGACCAGTGCTGCTAAAGCCATGCTTTCCCACCCCCTGGGTGAAATTACAGATGTTTGGGAAGGTTTGTGCAAACTACAGTCACATCTTTAACCACATGGTGTAGAGACACCCTTCACTACGAGACCCCGGGTCTAACGACGTGGCTGTGTCCAAACCCATTGCTCGATTACACGATGGGCAGGTCCCTGCCTGCACATTGGTCTACACCAGGTTATCTCCTACCTGTCATTTTTGGAGCTTAGTGTGGACCCACCATCGTCACATTCTGATTGATCCCAGACTCCATTTGCTTTCCTCTGCACAGTATGGCCAGTAAACAACTGGCAGACGCCTGGCTGTGCTAGCAAAGCAGGCTGACACAGGACCATCTTTCGATGAAATCCATACCGCCGTGAAAAAGAGGCCTCAGAGTTTTTACAGCCGCACTAACCAGTCTCCCTCCCTTGTGGGGTACACGCACCTCGGAGCTCTTCGGTCCCATCAGCACCATTACTGCTGGTAGGAAACGGTGACACCCAGAGCACGTGGCAAGGAAGAGAGCAAAGCAGTGCGACTGACACAGCCAAGCGCGGGGGATGCTGCGGGGGAAAACCACCCAAAACCTCTCCTGTTAAAAGATCTCAGGTGCATCTGCTGCTGTGTGGCTGGACCAGTGTCACCAGAAGCTGGTACAGGGACATATCTAATATTAAGCACAACAAAAGACCCGACGCAAGCAGTTCACCTGTCTACCAACCTTGGCCTTCGTTAAGGAAAAATAGATTTCTCATCTTTAAACAGCCAGACTTTTGGGATGAGGGTCACAGATCTTGCTCTAACATCCCACTACTGCTGCAAATACTGTAAATCCCTGCTCTTGTGTGAGGGGCTCTTCCAGCCCGGACGCGAAAGGGAACATACTCTTTTACCTGCTTGAGGTGGTACCTACCAGCCTTAGGTCTATTACATCCTGAAGCATGAACCGAATCCTTGACGATGTTTTCCTCTCTTTCACAATCTTCTCCATCTGATTAAAATACTGGTCCATACGAGGCTGCACAAGAGAAATATCATCATCATCGTCAATGTATTTTGGAAGAAAATGAAAATAATCCCTCAAATGGGGAGTTAGCGGGGGCTGCATCACAGCGTTTCTGGGCCAGAAATGCGTCTGGGGACCCAGAGGTGCTCTCTGGAGAAGTGAGTGCTGGGTCTCGTACGCTCCCCCAGGCTGGATTTGAGCGTGCGCAGTGTGGGATGTGCAGGAAACGAGGCACAAGTCTACGGGCACCTCCTTCGTTTATCACACAATTGCTCTGCATTTTTTATTACTTGGATAATCCACTCTCTACAGGTACATAATAAACTTGCCATCCATTAAAAAAAAACAATCGATGTTTTTCTTACATGGTACAGCTAAGCTGATCCAAAGGGGTGTCCCGCCCTACCTCTGAGCTCCTCCTTTCCGTATCTGCATGTGTGCTATGGATGCTCACCTCAGCCCGAGGGAAAACTGGCTCAGGAAGCTAAAAGGGCATAAAATTAACACTGCAAACACCGTTTTGACGCTTTACCCCCTGAAATGTCTCAGCCGGGGTCAGGCAAGAGCAGCAGGGGCAGAAGCACTGCTTCTCTCAGCAAGGAGCTGTTTAAGGGGCTTAGCTGGAGTACGAAATCCCACAAGCTCCTTTTCATCCAAGCAGCTGTGATTCCAAATCAGTTTGCAGTAAGACATGAAATAGTATCATTAGAGAAGCCTCCTTTAGTCTAAATTTGACTCACCAGGCTCTAAAAAGCTTATCCCCCCTGAATGAGAGCTCTGGCTGTTTTAAACAAAAAGTTTCAGGGCAGTTTTATAAAATGTTTCCCACTCCCTCACTAAAAACTACCTAAACCCTTAAACAAACAAGAAAAACCCTATTAAAATTTGGTTCTGGCCTTGCCTTGGAAAGTTTGAGCTCTGAGAGCAAATGTTTCCAAAGTTAGGAATGACGGGGAAAATATTTGAAATGGACTTTGCCCAGAGACTTTAATGCTCTGTGTCACCGCTCGAGGTTGCGGAACGGGCCGGTGCCACCAAACCGTTGGCTTTTAGAGTGTTTTCGTGCTATTAAAAACCAAGACAGCGCCCAGGACTCATCCAGCATGACCTCAGCTACTCCTTACAAGCCAGACCCTGTTTTCTTCCCCAGAGCACGTGGAGAAACTGAATCCCCCATTCTGGCACTTTCAAACCTGCATCAAGAACGCGCACGTTGCTGCGTTAACAGTGCAGGGTATTTCGCCTGGGGGATTAGTGGTAAACGCGGCTGTTTTGGTCAATGCTCCACAAAAGAGTTTGGAAAACTGCGTCCCTGTAAGGATCGGGACTGATCCGCTGTGATCCCTGCAATCCAGCGCACTGTAAGGGAACTCCCTGCCCCAAGCAGCTGAAAACAATTAGCTCCGTTTGTTTCCAGAGCTGAATCCGACTGATTTCTGGCAAAACCCTAGAACGCTTTTTCATCCCAAGCCTGGCTTTTGCCAAGGAGAAGCAGACTGTCTGTGCCAAGAGAAGCTCATGGAGTGTGCAATGCTCCGTGCTACATGAACATTCCTTGGAAAAGCAGGAGGAGGATGCTGCAGTGCTGCAGTTGCAGAACAGCTGCTTCATTCCAGCGTAGCTGGGGATGATGATGACACAAAATAAACACATCCACCAAAGGTCAGGTGGGGCTTTAGGCCACTTAATGAGGCTTTTTTTGGGTAAGATCTAAATACATTTGGCAGTAGATTTCATAGGTAATACAAACCCCCAGTGATAAAGAAGTAACTCTCCAGAACTAGAGATAAGAAGTAAATTCTGTTGGGAAAAAGAAACCCAAAGGATACGTTGAGCACTTTTAGAGCGTTTGCTTGGATGAACTATTTGGAAACAAGTAGCGACTGGAGACCACCCTTGAAAATGATACAGAATCTATTAGAGAAGGGAGTGAGGCCAGGTTGTGATGAAACATCCACAAAAGAGCGGATGACTTCCTCACGCCGTACGGAAATTCCTGAGGAAAAAATAAATCCTCAAACAAAACCACCCCACACCCCGTTTTCCATCCCTGCCCAGAAAACCTCACCTCCCTCTCCCGGTCCTGCCCTACCTTCGCTTTCTCAAAGTCCAGGTCCTTGCCAATGGTAGTTAGCAGGCGGCAAAGGCACTCGAGGGACTCCTCATCGTGGTTTTTCAGCAGCTTTACCACGCAGTCATGCATGATAGCCTCCGTCAGCATTTTCAGTTTGAAAAGCTCGCCAATGAATTTTATATTCCCAATGGATCTCCGTCGGGCTTTGTCCTTGGCCTCTTCCAGCTCGTCATGGAGCCGCGTCTTCTCCTCTGGCTGTAGAATAGAAAAACAGCTCTAAAAAAACATGCTCACTGAGCACAGAACTTTCAAAAGATCCAGTTTTACATTTATTGCTGTTCTCCCTGTTTACTCTTTTTCTCCTAAAAATCTAAAGGAGGCTGGTATAAATCCGCTAATGAAGGCAAATATTTTTTATTATACTCGGACACAGTGACGGAATGAAACTCTGAACTCCAAAATGCCCCCCCCAAATCTTCAAAAGAGATCATTTTCAGAAGGAGCTCTGAGAATTTATGGGGAAAAAATACCACTTACAGTGGTGGCAGCTTCAAGTTCTTTCTGCTTCTTTTCAAAGACATCGTCGTCAGCCTTGTCCTTTTCAAATTCCTTCTGGCAGCGGTTTAACAGCAACTTGCGGAAATTTACTGTGCTCCCAGGTTTGTCTGCCATGGGCACTTTCAGCTGTAGGAGAAGGAAGAAAAACATCATCAGAAAGACGGCTAAACTCTACAGACGAGCGCGGTTTCCTATAAGCCATCCATTACATTTTATTAAGCACTTCATATTCAGCAGCGCGGGTTTGCAGGGCTGTGACAGTTCAGCATCACGTCATGATTTCCAGCGGAGTTTTACATTTCACATGTAAAGTCGCACTCAAAACTTGGCTGACACCACCCCCGCCCAGAGACAGATTACATTTCCATTCACGGGGTCCTTTAAAAAGACACACTGCTTAAAAACACTCCTGTCGTGAAGACTCTGGAGCCGTGCTCCTTCGCTGCATACGCTGGGAGGGCTGGAGCCCCTCTGCTGTGGGGACAGGCTGAGAGAGCTGGGGGGGGTTCAGCCTGGAGAAGGCTTTGGGGAGACCTTGGAGTCCCTTCCAGTCCCTCAAGGGGCTCCAGGAAAGCTGGGGAGGGATCTGGATCAGGGAGGGGAGCCGTGGGATGAGGGGGAAGGCTTTCAAACTGAAACAGGGAAGATTTAGATGAGATGTGAGGCAGAAATTCTTGGCTGTGAGGGGGGTGAGCCCCTGTCCCAGGGTGCCCAGAGAAGCTGTGGCTGCCCCATCCCTGGAGGGGTTCAAGGCCAGGTTGGACGGGGCTTGGAGCAGCCTGGGCTGGTGGGAGGTGTCCCTGCCCAGGGCAGGGGGGTTAGAACGGGATGATCTTTAAGGTCCCTTCCAACCCAAACCCTTCTGTGATTCTGTGATTCTACATCATGAAGGATCGGAGGCAGAAGGGGGTTAATTTATCTCAAATTCGCCATCTGTCCCAAGCTTGGCTCGGCATCTTGGGCTCTCCTTTGAAATGAGAGAGAGAAACGGGACTTTCCAAACGTGACTCACTGCATCCTGTGACCGGGCAGAGCAAAGCGCTCGGCGCCCTCAACTCCAAACACCACATCGCTCCAAGCACGGCCCTCTGCCCACTGGCATGGCCAACAAACGTAGAAGAAATCCATCACGTAAATTATTTTGTTAACATTCAGAAACAAACGTTTCACTCTGCTCTTGCCACATTTATATTACTGCCAACCAGCTGATGGGGATAACGTGCAGAACATTGACCCATGCAGAGGAGTTTCCCATTCGACTCTGGCGGCTCTTACCGTCACAAGACACCTGCACATGTTGGCATACGCCACCGAGAAGCTCGGTTCGTCGATAGCCTTCTCGAAGACCAGGTCGATGACTCCTTTCAGCCTCTCTTCTGTATCTACCGTCAGGTCTGTCACTTGCTTCATGAGCTGGTTGAACATCTGGGGCGTCAACTTGTTCAAGATGCTTCGTACCTTGCGGAACAGCTCCTAAAGGACAGGAAAACTTAAAGTTTAAGCACAAATTGAACAGGCAGCTTTCAGGAACGAGCTTAGAAGTTAACGGAGAAGATGTCCTAGAGAACTTCTAGGAAGCGGGGTTACACACAGACAGACGTTTGTGCACAGTCCAGCTCCAGCTCTAACTAAGCAACCGGCTACCGAGGACCAAGGCTACAGGACAGGATTTTTGGAAATGCCCAAGTGTTTTTTTTTTCAAGCGTGACAGAGGCACAAAGCCCTTGCTGTCACCCAGCTGAAATACTCTTCTTGATATCCCTTTAGCCATGAGATATAAATTAAGAGGGAGTGGCCGCCTTCTCCCTCAACTAGAGGCAACCAACTTCTCCTAGATTTACTTTAAGGCACTCTTATTTTTTTTTTCCCCTAACCAGAATGATAATGAGGTCAACAACGCTGCCGTTAGCCCGAAGAACAGAATTCCAGTGTCCGTCAAGACTATCCCAACTTATCCATGAAATTATAAGTTCGACGACCAGGCAAATATCTCCGCCCAGAGCGGCTGCCCCACGGAGGAGAGAGACACAGAGAAAGCTTCAGAGACGGCGCTGTTGGGCTGGGCAGGACAAACCGACAGAGGAGCCTCAGTCTTGCTGAGGTTCAGGGCAGAAATGTAGTCTAAAAGGGGATGAAAAGCAAGTTCTGTGCTGGAAAGTTGAGGTTGTTTGCTTTAGAGTGGAGACAGAAATATTCTGGTAAAAAAGCAACAGAAAAACAATCCTGGCAGAGAGGTAGTAGGTTGTCTGGTGTTCCCTATTTAGACTTGCTTAATATACAGAATTACCATTTAAACTCCAGGTCAAGAATAAACACGTGAAAAAAAAAAAATCAAGGTAGGGGAAAGCTGTGATTCAAACTGGAATTCACTGCGCTTTTTTACTGTCTTACACAGCAGCAAGGGCAGATTACCATCCCTCTCCTGTTACAGACGGCTGGGCTCAGAAGCGCTTCCTAGTGCTCTCACCTGGGTTTTGACATTTTCCGGGTCCTCCGTTTGGTTTTCTCTCTTCAGGCTCGGCTTCCAGGCGTTCTCTGCCTTCTTCAGGTGGACGTCCTCCTTCACGCACACAGTGATGATCTTCCTGGGCTCTCTCCTCTGGCCTGGCTGAGATCTCCTCGGTCCAACATTCAACAACTAGGACAAAAACATTCCTTGTTATATCCCCTTTTCAACTCGCATCTCGATAAAACACTCCAGGGCGCACGCCAACACCCGCTGATGGCAACGCCGACCATCGGCAACTCCTCCTAGGACTCCGGGGCCTCCCTCTGACCCAGCACGGCGGGCCGGGCTGCCCAGAGGGAACACAAAGACACCAAATGTGTTTCTCTCGGGCAGCTTTTCCCAAAACAGCTGCGGGATGACCACGGCCTACAGGCAGCGGTGATGCTCCGGACACTGCTCAAGCGCTGCAGAACCAACCCCGACTGGCCAAAAACAGCCTCTCGAAAGCCAGAAGAGCGTAACAGACCCCATAGCAAAGGCGTATTTAAGGATTAAATCAGTCCTTACAGGTGTATTTCAAACGTGCCATCCCAGGCTATTAGATAACGATAAATGAGCAGCTCTGCCAAAAATGTTAAGTTTTACTGGATATTGCTTCAAACAGAGCCATTTTGAGACAGGAATTATATAAAACACAGCGAACGGAGCATCAGCGCTGCTCCTGCACTGCAGAAATACGGATCCTAACAGAGGTGGGTCAAACTCTTTGTAGCCTCACAGAAGAAAGGGAAACACGGTACTTTGCCTGAAACAGCATCAAGCGCTTCTCTGCAATCCTCTACGACATCTTCCAGGTCAAATCAGGTACGAAAAGTGCTGAAACTGGGGAGTTTTTCATCATTTGTACAAGTGATGGGGCACAAGATAGCCCCAAACTCCCTCTTCACCATCTGGGAGCTTCTGATTAAAGACTAAAGGTATCAAATGTTGTCGGCAGGTTATTCTTCCCCTGCGTGCTTTCGCATTTATTTATTTATTAGAAAAGTCCAACCTCTATGTAAAAATAAGCGCAGCAACAAAACTCCATTATCAAACCCCGTTACTTTCTCCAGAAGTAATTAATCTCTCCAGTGGGCAGGAGGCAGCCTCCACGTGGAAGATGGGCCATTTAAAACATTTCTTTGTTCAACAACTGGACTCAACGAGCATCAGAGGCAAAACCATCTCAGTTATTCAAACAGCTTCACTGCATACAGGAGCAGAGGCTCTCAGCTGCTGCCCCTCATGCCATAGAGCAGCCCCAAACCCATTTTTGCACAATTTCAAAAAAACCCAACCCTTCTTAAAGGCAGGAGCTTGTATCTGTGATCTGAACCGCTGGGCTTCGACGATGTAAATGTGTGCCACCGATGCAAGCAAACGAACACAATCACCGCCACTGCTGGAGTTCTCTTTTGGGCTTTGTTATGTGGCAACAGCAACAGAATGAGATGCTGTCAGAAGACAACGACCTCGAATAAGATGTTGTCAAAAGACAACGACCCCATGCTGTAACATGCTTCCTACGCTGAGGCGATGCATGGAAGAGGGTGACACGGCGCAGCGTGTGAGCGTGCTGCCCACCACCTCCGAAGCCCTCCGTTCAGATGGCCCCGGCACACACAGAAATAACCCAGCAGATCCTTCAAACCCCTTTTTGGGCGCAAGCTGCAATTGTGACACAACTGCGCGACTCGATCGCTCCCAAGAAATCAACAGTGGGATGAGACAGCAAGAAGGGGGAGCCTTCACGATGTTTTTGTGTGTTAGACACCTTCCTGAAACAGTTGTCAATGCCCCCCCGATGACTCCTCCACTGACCAACACCAGTATGACGCAGCATAGCCTTGCTTCGCAGCCCTGCGTTGAGACATCACCTCTTGTTTTTATGCAATTTCACCCCATTTTGCTGCCCAGGTTCTAGCCACGCTGCAAATACGGCCACGCAAAGAAGAAACTTCCCTCCAGCTGCAAAACCAGACAACAACGCAACAGAAAACCGACGGGTTTCAGCCACACGCCCTAGCCCTCCCCACACAGCTCCCTGCCCACGGAAAGCTCGGTAACCGCAGCCAGGCTGGCAGCGTGCCCTGAAAATCAAAGTGTTTGGGGTTAATTTCCCCCAGGAACACGGGCAAAGCCGAGAGGTGACCGGCGGCCGCCCCGTCTCCCTTGCGCAGAGGCGGCTCTGCTCCGAAGGACCTGCCAACCGCAGCCAGGCTGCGACGCGCGAGCAGAGAGCCGGGGCCACGGCGCTGCCTCGGGGACGGGTCCAACCGCAGCCGAAGCCGAACAAACCCACCTCCCCCAAGGGGGTGACTATTCCCCTTGCAGAACTGATGGATGCAGGGAGCACTCTGGCATCTCCCCAATATCAGCACGTTATATGTTGCAGCCTCCTCGAACCTGGCTGCCTTTGAGACCAGACAGTTAAGTGATTTAACAGAACAAAGACTTTAAGCTTGTATTTTTAAAATATCTGCGAATAAACTTGGTTCAAACCGATTAGGCTTTAAAAGCAGTGGACAGAAGCCTCCTTTGAACATGTAATAAAATAATACATGGATCAAAGTTATAACAGAAAGAAATCTGGGGTTTTTTGGTACCAAATTTACAAGGCAGCAAATTAAAGAGGCGCTTGAGCTCACGCCGGGCCTCCTTTTTGTAACCCAGCCCAAATAAATAATAATGGTTCTGTAGCACCTGCGATCACAGCGCTACAGCTTGCATTGAAATAATATTTTCCAGCGAAGACAGGGAGAAGCGCTTCCCAGATGTTACTACGTTAATCTGAACTACCTGTCCTCCGGAGGAAGAGAGGGGAAAAAGGAAAGTGGAAAGAGGGACAAGCCTCCCGCGGAGGAGTCAAAACCTCACGGCGACACAGCACGACCCGGCGCTCTCCTGCACAGCCCGCTTCTGCTCCTGGGGCACACGCCATGGTAAGGTTGTAAAAAACACCCAAGAAATTAAAGAACAACTTCTCCCTCTACACCAGGCTTCAAACGCAGAAGGGAAACTGAGCTTAGGCGCCAGGAGTGACTCTGCCTTCCAGGGGAGCACAAGAATCGGGCCGACTCACGTTTCCATCACCTCTCCGGAAGGATAAAAGCAGACGCGTCCTGCCTCGGTGCGCAGGGATGGACCCATCCTCTCCAACCCTACTTCCCTGCGTTCGCATCTCGTTACCCACCGCGCTCATCTAACCTCTCGTCTACGTCAAGAAGCGTTTGTTAGCTGCATCGCGTTCCTGTGTAATTACACCCCTTGTCTTGTTTGATGTGACATTTGTTAGTTCTAAAGACAGTCATACAACACGTTTAAGTGACAAGAAGGAAATGAAGACAAAAGCCAAGGAAGCAAAACAAAAGAATCTCAACGTGCCGAAAGCTTGTTAGCGCTGAGCTGCTCGGCATTATTTGGAGGGCGAGGAAGAGGCAATGGGGTTTAATGGTTTATGGGCATGGCCTGTGCAGAGGTGGAATGACCGAGTGGACAGACAGCGTACACGCAGGTTTTTGCCATGCTTTACGAGAAGATAACGTCTGATTTTGCTCGGTGCTGAAAACCCTCTCGTCCTATAACCGCTGCCGTCACAGGCCAGCAGGGCTTGTTAAAATAACGTTACCTTCCAACCCTCCGCGAGAAAAACGCAAAGAAAGGCTCTACTCTGGAAAGGCGCAAATGTAAGATGTATGTTATGTGCTGAATGCTCCAAATGAACGGGGTAAGCGGGACTTACCTTTTCTCCCCCTTTCCACAGGTCTGCAAAGTGCAGACCCCTCGCGGATCCCGCTCAGGCCAACGTCCCAGCATGCCCTCAGCTGGTGATGTCCCACCCACCACTGAAGACTGCCTAGAGGGGTACAATGCAAGTCTTGTTTCGTTTTTTTTTTTTAAACACTGTTGCACCTTTTTGTAAAGTTTTCTGCCAGTCGGTTCTTTATCAACAGTGGGCGTTAGGGAAAAAGACAACTCTACAAAAAGGTGCAAAGATCTCGGGGGGGAGAGGGGGGGATTTGGCTTACCCCTATCGGCAGGTTCCTCAATGGTGGGTGAGGCGAGACCAAGAGAGGGCATGCTGGGGAACCGCACCGAGCCAGGGACGGCAATCCAGGGTTGCTCTGCACTTTGCAGGCCTGCGGAAAGAGAAAGAGCGACAGGGACGTTACCGAGATGCCGAGAGGCTCGGGACGTTCAGCACACGAAAGGAGAGAAGGCACCGGAGTACGACCTGCAAGTCCTACATATAGGAAGCGATGTCGGACCTCAAACAGCATCGAGGTTTCGGGACCGGGTGGCGCTTCGAGAGAAACTGCAACACCGAAGCTACTCCAAGACACGGACGCGGCACCTCAGAACCGAGGCACCGGCCACGAGGCCGCCCTCAAACCAGAAACTCAAAATCGCCGGATTTGACTCCGAGCCTCCTGGACGTCTGCACGCTTGGAAGTCAAGGTTATTCAGTGAACTCTTCCGAAATCGGCAGTGTTGAAAGATAAATGATGGCTATGTCAGTATCTAGATGGATACACTGGATGTATCTTAATAGAGAAGATGAAAAATCAATGGTTGCACCCAGTGGAGGCAGCCTCCATCCTCCGCTGCCGCTGACTGGGGGGCACCTGCGCCCCGAGAAACAGCAACGGCAAAGGCAAGAAGGAAGAATTCAGAGAGGGATTTCAGAGTTTGGGCAAAGCCAGACACAGGGAAAAGAAGCGAAAGAAAAGCAGAGGAAAAGGCAGGAAAACAAGGAACGAAGCAATCCAAAGCAAAGCAACGTGTAGAAGCATACAGAAAGCAAGAACATACACAGGCGCTGTGCATATTCTTTTATTTTTTGTTAGTAAAATCTATTTGCTCTATCGGCACGTTTTATAAACCAGACTCCTACGATGACACACCAACGCCAGGCTGTTGTACGAGGAACGTGTGCTCGCACGTGCGACCGACAGGTCCTCCACGTGGAAACACGTTTCCACACCTCTCGCGCAGGAAATGGGGCTTCCCCATTTCAAATCCGTTTCAGACCAATACGTACCAGCTAAAAACATCCGCAATGTTTTTCTAATTTGCCTACATTTTGACAGCCAAGAAAACATCACCCTTGCATTCATCCTGACAGAACCAGAACCACCGGAGCATCGGAAGAGACCCAAAAGCATGAGGACGGACTTCATTGGTGTTAAGGCCAGTTTTTAAATTAGCAAGTTGGGGTAAACTCACACTTCCAGCTACGTTTCTTCCACCGGAGGTTTGCCTCCCAAAATCAGCAAAGGCTGGCGTGAAGTCTGGTCCTCGAGGCAGTATCCGAGGGTCCAGAGTTCTCAGTGGCAATTTGGGCTGGTTGACCTGCATCGTGGAGCAGAACAAACAAACCGGATCCGTTCAGCGGCTGCTGCGGCTACCAAAGTTCACGCAAGTCTACAGACAATCTCTGTTAAAGCATAATATTCATGTTTAATATCCAAATTAACGCTTTTAACAAGCTATGCAAGTTTTATGTATCCACACTTACACCAAAAATACGCATTTAATTTAAAATATGTCTTCCGCAGGTGACTACTGAGGAAAGAGGTGGAGTTCAGAAACATTTCAAGGCTGAGCAAGACTCGTGGGGGATAAAATTATGGCAACACGGGCCCATCTTCTGCAAAATGAATGTGATAGTCTTGGTTCAGGATCATGAAACTGCCACCTGCCCTCAAATAAATGTCTTTTGAGTTAACGAGACAGATGGCCGACCGCGCAAAGGAAGTTCAAAAGCAGAGAGAGCAGCGAGAAGCAATCACTGAAAACTAGGAGGTGGATGAAATCGTTTTGGGAACAAAACTGTGTTTTACAATTTGCCTGGGTATGAAATTCAGAGCGGAAATGTTTCTGCACGTGAGAATCCCCCGTATCCTGATCTGGGCTTGAATCTGAAGAGCCTGTGGCGGTCACATCAAAATCAACGAACTCCATAGCTCTAACTGAGAGGGAGAATAAGGTCTTGGTGTCAGCGCTTCAGAAATAACAAGTATTTCAATAAGCGCAGACATCCAGCGGAGAAAATCACAGCTGTAATGAGGCTGGAGAGAAACCACAAAACTTCCCGAGAGTCAAGGGTTTAAAGATCTTTTATCGGATCAGCTCATAAACACTGACACAACTGTTGCACGCCAAAAAAAAGAGTTTGCCCAAGAGCGCGCCTACGCTCTCTAACCGTAGAATCCATCCAGTAAGAGACACCGCCTCCCTGCTCAGTCTTGCTTTGCTTCTGTCCCTGGGCCGACATGGCTGTATCACTTCCAGTTTTAGTAACAACAATAACTTAATCCAGATAGAGACCGTTAAAAATGCCACAGGTTTTAAAATCTTCTGTGTGCACTCATCAGGCGCCAACGCCTCCATTTGACGAATTCAGTGATGCGACATCGGCCAAATACTTCCCCTTCCCAACAAAAGCCTGCATTGAAACGGGCAAGGAACAAAGCACGCTTTAGGGATCTTTGTTTATATTTAAAAAAAAAAAACCCTTCACGCACCTGTTTTATCGGCTCTCCTCTCACCTTGTCGAGAACCACATCGCTTATGGGAGGCAGCCCCTCCGGCTTCTGGATGCAGGCAGGCATGAACTGGAAATCCAGCAAGAATTCCCGGTCGTACTGCTTCTTCCCCTCCGGGTCCAGGGGCTTCCACTGCTCTATAAGGAGAGAAGGTGCCTGAGATCCATAGGTAACAAAAACCTCCACTCTCTGGGACCTGTCTCCGGTACATCCAAAGGGAAGAGATTGTTACAGCTGCTTGGTGAAATTTAAATTTATTTTCATTTTGAAGGCAGCAAGGAAAGGAATACACATGGCATTAAGGGAATACAAACAACGGGGAGCGTACAGCCACCTCCAGCAGCAGCCACACACCCGCGAGTCACTAATTCCAGCTTTAACCCACATCATCGCGTTTGAACTCTGACTGCCACTCTCTCGCGCAGCAGGATGAAACGGGGGCGAGTCCCAGTTTCGAGGTGAAAACACAAAAGCTTTAACTTTTAACGCAAAAGCTGGGTTTGGGTGAAAGGCAGCGATAAACGCAGAGCTGAGGAGCGCGCTGCGCGGAACAAAAATACCCTTAGAAAAGGTGAAAACACCGAGTCTTTACCAACCCGGGCTGCAGGTAAAGGTGTGAACCAAGAGAAGACACAAAACCACAAGCCACGCTCTAAGAATTACAACTTTTCACCCATTTTTTCAGGCGGCTTTCTGGACAGGAGACCCGCGGTGCAGAGGACCTTGCCTGATGCAAATCAACATAAAATCCTACAGCCGTTTCAGCGCAAGGAAAATCAGGACCCGGTAGCCTAGAGGCAGGATTTTCTTTGCTGGCTGCGCTTTGAAGTTCGGAAAGAAACCTCGGTTGGGCTCAGCAGCCAGGGGGACTGGTCAGGCCCCAAAGCGGGCGGCACGTTCTCATCTGAAGGAAAACATCTGTATGAGATGCCGCCTCTGGATTTCACTGATGCCGAACGGCGCTGCTCTGTGTTCGCCCGGCCGTTCCGGTTCGCTGTGAAGGTTTTACTGTTATTTCTTTGTTTCAGCAGCTTTAGGTCTCTGGGTTCTCACCACCCTCATCCCCGCCGAGGCCACAAACACACCCTAGTTCAACTGATGGCTTTGAATAACTGGGAGTGAAAATACACAAAAGTAATTACAATTTTTAGCTCTTTGTGTAGTTTTATTTCCACAGAGCTTCGGGATAAAAGGGTGCAGAAAACGGTTTGCCTGGCTCGCTGTGTCCCAGCCAGAATTCCCGGCCAGCTGCCTATCCCTGTGCCACACCACCCTCCATTCATCATGGAAAAGTCCCGGCAGCAGCAAGAAACGGTTTATATGTACAGTTTCCTTCTCCTGGAAAGATCTTAAACTGTTTTAACGTGAAAAGCAGCTGGGCAGTGCCACAGGCGGGCTGAGAGATGGGATTTAACACACAATTCTTCCTACAGTTTACCAAAAGGGCAAAAATCCCCAATTTTAGAAAGAGCGGAGCCGAAATTGAGGATTATTGCAAAAGGACATCCAGCCCCAACCAGGATCCTTCTGACTGCATCGAGTGTTTGGGAGAGACAGCTGATGAATTACAGATTAACTTCAAGATGTGCTTAACTAACGAGCGGGTAAGCTATCCTAAGTGTGCGGTAAACTATCCCTCTAGGTTTTCTCCTAACGAGACAATACTCCCAAATTAATAACAGAAAAGCGACTCGGGTCTTTGTCAGAACAAAGCAGCGCTCAAATAACAACCGCACTGTAATCACTAAACGGTGCTGCTCCTTCCCGATACCTTGTCCGGGCTCTCAAGGTCCTCCCTTATTTTGTTTCATAATCTTTAATTTCGGGGCTCCTAAGAAAATGGCTAATTTATTTGGATGAAGCTTCACCTGAATAAGAAATGGCTTAAAATTTGACAGCAACTGAGAAGTCAGTCTCAAGGTCTCTCTTAACGATGTGAATTAATAGAGGTTAAAGGTCTATAATTTAAATATCTTAATAAATAACAAAAATACCCCCTTGGGTAGACTATATCCAGAGCTAAATAGCAACGAAAGGACTGTATCCTGTGAGCCTGCGCTTGAATTGCTTTATCAGAACCGCACAGTTGCCGTTCAGTCGCAGAGCCCAGACTGGAAACCACCATCGGTTTCTTTTCCTTTCTCTTCTAGAAATCTGAAGATCTCTGCCACTGCTTCGCCAGGAAATTACATTTATATAAAGGCACATACTCCTATTTAGGACCCACTCAGAACGTTCAAGTCTCTTATTTAAGAATAAGAGATTTAAGACTTCTCTTATTTAAGAATTCCACTTCTACGGAATTTCTTGGATGGTTCTCAGCCATCGATCACAGGGGAACCAGCTCACCACCATTCCCCCTGTGCTGCAGCCGGCATCCACACGGGCAGTAAATTCAAGGAGTCGGGGATTTTCTCTTCTCTTCTTGCAAAAGAAAACGCAGTTTTCCTTTGGTGCTCCCCGAGAAGGGCTCTCTGAGTGGATCCGTTAGTGGATCCCGGCTGAGCCGGACACGGTGAAATGCTGCAGCCCCTTCCAGCCCCACTGGGAATGGCGAGGATGCACGGAGGAGGGAGGCAGAAAACCAAGCAAGAGTCTGAAACAGGATTTACCTGGTTTATACTGGTACACCGGCCCTTCGCTGGAGCTCTCTGTGAAGCCAGAGTTTGCATCGGTTCCTTCTCCCTCAGAAACGCTCTCGGCACCGTTCCGGACAGGTTCTGCTTCCTGCTCTCCATTTTCTTCCACAGGTTTCACTTTTTTAAGCTCAGAGGGGTCTCTCTCCAGTTGAAACCCAAGGCTCATTTTCTCCTGTTCAGATTCAAGTACTTTGTCACCTGAAAGCTCCTCTTCTACTTTAGGCTGAGGCACAGATGGAAACACAGAGGTTACGTTAAAAACACCCTGCCAAAATTCAAAGCACGTGAAACGGCTCGTTATTCAATACGGCATTTTTGCGCCTAACAGGAATACGTATGCGTCTTAAACAGAGATACGGAGATCTGGACCGACACACAGAACAACCAGGGGACGCAGAGGTTCATTCCCAGAGATAACGTGCTGATAATTAAAAGTGTAACTGGAAAGGCTCAGCATTGCCTGTGAAATCCCCAGGAGCTACTGGGATCAGACGGCAGGAACTGCTGGGCCCTACAGCGTGAGAGCCATGAGCAATCCCAGCCCAGAACGACAACCTCGCTCCTCCCCTCTCCCGGGCACTTTAAAGGACACCCCACATCATTTTGGGGGGATTCTTCCTTTAAACGTACACTGCTAATTGGAGCAGATCCTAATAAGGAAGGTAGTGTGACATACAGTCACAACTTCAGCACCTCTGTTTCAGGAAAACACTGTTAATAGTATCCCTGGGCTGCTCCTTTTAGAGCTCTCGGAGGACGCAGCCCTATTCCGCATTCAGAGGAGGCGGCAGGAACGCTCTTCTCCTGGGAGAAACCCCGACACGGCGAAAAGCATTAAACAAAGGAAAGGCTTCATCGAGGATGCTCCGGAAGAGGCGCTCGATCCTTTCGCCTCCCAACCTACCGGCGTTACCTCCTAAAATGCTTTTTGCAGATTTTTCAAGGAATACTCTGAAAAAATTAGCTTTGGTGAAAATGCCACGTGGTGCAGGAGACAAGACCCCTCCAATAAACGAGGCAGAAGGCGTCCAGAGTATAAACTCACTGGCGCAGCCCCAGCGACACCCTTGGCTCTCTGGCTCGGGAAGGAGCACAGGGATGCTTTTCATTTCCTTGGATTACCCCGGCATCAGCTTTTCCGTTGCGTACAGCCCAGCCGTCGCAGCGGAGCATCTGAAGCCCCCGTTGCCCCAGAAACAGAGGGGAAAACACTTCTGTACCATTCGTAACGCGTACACGAGCCCATCCACTGCACACCCTTGCTTATACGGAGGGTGAAGTATCGTCCACCGGGCTCTGGATTTACTCCACAACACGCTCTCAGAGCGGAAAGGCTGAGCGGTGTTTGTGGTAAAGGGCGAGTTGGGAGGAAAGAGCAGACAAATAATGACCGAAAGAAAATTTAGAGTGAAGAAGGAACGCTTCTCTGCGTCCCATCTGGCCAGTTTTTACATACGCAGGGGCAGCTTGGATTTGTACATTTTTACTCTCTCCCCGGGCTCCGATATCTATTCTAACCCCAGCTTTACCCAGGGTTTTGAGGCTCCTCCTGCAATATCCCTACCAGAAGAGCAGCAAGGGAGATGTTCATTACTCATCTAATTACTGTCGAGGTGGTTTTGCCTGAAAACTTCAACCTTTTCTTTTCCCAGCTTCTCCATCAGGTGGTTATCACAGACACCAACCTTCGGCCGTGACACCAAAATGACATCACCGTGCAGCAGAACCACCTGCCAAAGGCCACCGTGGTGTCTGGGACCCAACTGGGGCAGCACTAAGGGATCTGAGAGCTGGGAGNGTGGGATGAGATAGTCTTTAAGGTCCCACTTTAAACCCACTTTTATCGCATCCTCCACTGGAGGGACAGCAGTGACATGTTCTTGAATGTGGGGAGTTGTTCAATTAGGCAAGAAGGAAGAAAACTGAAGATTTTCAGCACAGATCAGAGCAAAAAGCTGGGGAATAACCACAGTCCCCCCCCCAAATAAGCCTGCCCTGGATCCCTGAGAGACAGCTAGGAAGCAACGTGTCTAAAATACAGTTTCAAGAGAGCAACATCATCATTGAGTTTGGATAAAGCAGGACTGTGGTTCCCTCTTACCTCCGTTTCTGCCTCTGTCACCTCCTCAGTGGCTTGGGTCCGGTCTTTTGGTTTCTTCCACGTCTTTGGTGCAGTTACAGCTGTCTGGGCTGCAATGGAAGCGTACATCTATTACAACACTAAATTACACGGGGCAAATTTGGCCGTGGGTGCTGCCTTTCCCTCCTGCGCTCAGGTTTTACATACAGGAAAATAAAGCAGCCACAGCCTTGCAGAGGATTCAGCTTGATATAACCACTTTTTGTTCCAATGCAGTAATAACAAAATCGTTAGTGTGACGTTAGAACACGGTCACTGTTTTACAAGTTGCCCATTCAGGCTCAAAATGGTTCTTGTGACAGCACGGAGTTTATTACCCACAGTATAAGGATCGTGCAGGGCAAAAGAAAACCTTCAGGAACTGATATTTTTTGAAAGATCAAGTCTGGGCCAGGAGGTTGCTCTCAACATATTTTTCTCAAGGAGTATGACAAGAATTATAATATTAACCATAAACCATAACCACCAACTGGCCCAAATTTCCAATACCTCATCCAAAAGGAGAACTCTTCCAATCTTGCAGCACCCCTGGCTCTCCTGAGCTGGATTTATATTTCAATTTAAAAGCAGGTTAACAACTTCCCCATTCATTAATTTCCCCAGCCAACTCATTCAAAGAAAACACCATAGAATATTTCTAAGATCAGCAGTGATTTACTCTAATCACTTTTCCCCCCCCTTGAAGGGTAAAAGAAACCACACAATATATTAAGAGGAGACAAAACCATTAATCCAACATGCTCCTAATTTGTTCCAAGTGCTACCAGCTTAAATTCCGATACTGAGCCCATATGCGTATTTAACACAGAGCATAAACGGAATTGATTCCGTGATTGAAGTTTACTGTGAACAGATTTCCATCTCGAGCCTTTGGTTTCTAGCAGACCCGGTGGAAAAAACTGCAGCGTGCACTTACTTTATCACAACGAAACACAATTTTGAAAGACTCTTCAACTACGGATAAATGAGAAAAGTGTTAATAACGGCCCACTTTGTTCCTGTGGGCAAAGAGGAAAGTGGATTTGCCGCATTCCCACTGTCCCAGAAGATACATATGAGCCCCAGTGGCTCCGTCACAGCGTTTCCCTGTTGGGAGGGCGACTACAGACCTGCAGAAACGCTGGGGGCTGCGGGAATCCCAGCAGGCTGGCCCCGACCCAGCGGGAGCTATCGGCGCCGACAAAAGATTTTTATCTATGTGCTAAACACCAAAAAAGCAAAAGTTAATTTAAAAAAAAAAAAAATTAAATAATTCAAATATTCAAACATCGCCTGGTTGTTCACGGAACTGACGGCTCACGGAGGAAAAACCCTCCGGGTCTCCCAGGCTGCGAGTCCCGCACGCCCTGTCCATGGCAGCTCCACAGCAGGACGCCAAGCTCCGAGAGCAGGGAACCCGGGATTCCTGCGGCAAAAAGGAGAGGAACGGTCCAGCAGTTGCGGATTTCAAAACGTCTTTGCTTTACGCTTTTACTACCGCCAGGAGATGTCGGCCGTCCCCTCGCCGAGCTACTCTCCCTGTCCTGGGGCGACACCGGGGTTGGGCAAGGACCAGGCGTCCACCCAGCCGCTCATTTCTGCGCTTTAGCAAAGCGCGGACCTAAGCGAGGCTCCACCACGGAATATCTCCTAAAGTTTCACGAAAATTTAGCACTTGTCAAAAAAACCTGCTGGTTTAAGGCTGGCCATCAAGCCCCACCGCCACGACACGCCGTCTTCTTGCTTGGTGACGCCACTTCCCCGCTTTGGGGGGATTTCTTCAAGGAGGGGGTCACACCTCCACAGTAATGACCTAAACGCTGCCATAGCCAAGAAATTTAATTGATTAACCCCAAAGTTTTTAATTTGGCAGAATTTCACTCCATTTAAGTTCTAACCATGGTATCGAAAACATCCGCAGTCTAAAATGTTTCATTTTTAAATTGCACAGAAACAAACTCAGGGGAATGGATCTGGGTTTGGCAAAGGTTTGGGGTGTTTCCTTCCCCAGCTCTCAGGACGTTAACATTATTGCTTCTCAATAATACACTTTTCCCCCTTTTTTTGGCAAAAGAAAGTTCTATAAAGGATGGGATTCTGTTGAAGCTTCCGAATGAGTCTTGCAGCTTTTGCCCTGTTTTAATCCTGCAGGTCCCGCTCCTGCTTTGGGGCTTCCCCGCAGGAGGACGCTTGGCCTTGAACTCCAAGGCACAGCAGCAGCCGTTGCTTCGCCCCGTGGTTTCGCAGCTGGAATTCCATGCTAGCCCCCGGCTGGGTGTCAGAGCGGAGTGGGACACGCCGGGAGGACCCTCGGAGACCTCAAGCAATTTTTCTCCTCTTAAAATAGCAGACAGCAGATATATTTTTTCTGTTGCGTTCTCATTTCTGCTACAGGAACGGACTCAACAGGAGAATTCACGCTAACATATGCTCAGAAAATTAAAATGAGTTTAGGTGCCAACCCTCCCAAGCCCCAAACCCGACTGGGACAGCGGCGCTACCTGAAAATTGAGTTTCAGCAGCGAGACACGACGCGAGACATGGAGAAACCAAGAGGTAACGCGGACGGTTTGGCCCTTGGCAAGGGAGGTCTCCGCACGCTTCTGGTCTTTCTCTCCATTTTCCAGTCCCCCCATATTAAGCATTTTTCCTGCACACCAGTGATCAAATTTGTTCTCAAGCGAAGGTTCATTTTTGCCTGTGTTCACAAATTTCCGGAGCTCGTTTCCAGCCCGCTTTGACGCGTTGGGCGGGAGTTCCTTGTGTTGGAGAAGGGACACCAGCAGAGCCTGCGTACTCCTGCCTGACCAGCACCGACAGCTCTGCTTACCGCTGCTCATAAAAATAAGAGAATTAACAGGAGTGAAAATACTGAAATACCGATCTACATCAGAAGTCATATCTCATCCTTACGCCCTTGCTAAGTATTGCCTACTGTATCACTTCTGCTCTTTTAATTCTATTTTTTAAGATATTCCTCTTTTCTTCTACAATTTGAATTACAACACACGCACAATTCCGTCGCAAAAAGTAACCAAATTAACCCTCTAGCTGCGGTAGGACTGGAAAGAGTAACAAAAATCCTTCTTTCCAGACTATCCCGGCCATCATCCCTGGCGACAACGTCACCATGGGGGCAATTTGCTCAGCAGACCCATTTCTACACCATGTTCTTTCCTGCAGGAGATACCCCGGCCAGCGAGCCCGCAGCCCAGCAAGCCACAGACGGCCGTCTCCTCTCTGATGTGGGTGCCAACTGCGAGGCATAAATTAATCCCAGCTCTTACATTTTTATTTTTTATAGCCAATGTGCCATTAAAAACCAAATTGAAGGCCCACCATCGTCTTCCAGCTCATGGGAAAGAAAATATACTCCAGTGGGCTATGGCAAAAAAGTCAAGAAAAAGGCGACACCTGATTTCTGTCTCTGGCTTTGGGTGCTGGAGGTATTTCTCCAAGATATTTCCAATTACTGCCCCAAGCTGCTTGTTACAGCCCCTGCAGCTACGAAACCCAGGGCCTCGCAGAGAGTCCGGCTACTTTATATGGAAAAACATCTCATAAATGAGCTCTGCAAGAAACAGTCCTTTGAATTCGATGCGTGTTAAGCTCTTCTGGCTTCCTGTGCTCCCAGGAGTTCTGCCTGGGACAGACAGCAACCTCTGATTCTCCTTTTCCCTTCTCGTAATAGCCACGACAGAGTGACTACGCCGAAGGTGGGCATTCAGAGCACGTCCCAACGGCTGCACGTCTCCAGTAGCGCCGCCTTCTTTAGAAATTTCCCACCACCAACACAATTTGTCCTGTTTTGTTGCCCGAGAAGTGCTGGTCCCTCACCGCAGCCGGCAAAGCTACTAGAGAAAAACCAGAATTTAATAAGAAAAGCGACTGCGTGCGGTTGATGGTGTTTAACCGGAGCGATGTTTTCAGTAAGGATCGCAGGCTGAGAGCTCAGTTCCTCTCTTGATAATATCTGGGTTTTTTTTTTCTCCTTGTAATGAAGTTAAGTAGGAATTAATTCTTTTAAAAGCTGCGTGCTCTTGTCCTTTGCAGATGACAGCTCTGCCCATCCCGAAAACCTGAAGATAACGGTTCCTGAGCGGGCAGGCGGGAGACCTGCTGCCCGCGTGCTCGCCATCGGGTGGATGCGTCTCCTCTAACCCCACGTTTTGGTGACTGCTCAGAACAGAAACACGGTCAGCAGCAAGAAACCAGACAGCTGGGTACAACGTGCCGCGAGCAGGATGGAAAACTGCAGTTCTCTGTGGTTTAATGCTCTGAAAACCAACCAATCTTGCCCGTTTCATTGGGGATTGTGAGCAGGAGCAACGGTGCTGATGAGAGTCTACAGACGAACCTCCTGCTATCAGAGACTGAACCACTAAAATTGCTGTCCTCATTAAGTAGGCTAATAAAGCCATTAAAAGTAGATATAGTGTAAAATAAAAAGGGAAACCAAGCATACTCCAATTTCCACAAAATAAGAAGAATACAATCGCGGTGCTCCTCTCAGAAGAATACTCCAGCGGCGTTCCAGGGTCAGCAACCTCTGACCCTGGAAACGTGGTGAGATCTGCTGGAGAGCGAATGCCAGCAGGAAAGAAAGAGCAGGGGTTCCCCTGGATCCCCCAAGGGTCAGCTCCGCTCTCCTGAAAATTTCATTTTCTTAGGCTGTGAAAAAGAACTGCTGGATCATGGAGATGCTGAAGGGAAAGCCTCCGCAGCTGAACGTCCTTGTTCCTCTCTCCGTGCAGAGCTTGATGGAGCAACACCCAACAGCAAACAATTCCATTCATCCCTGAAAAGCTGTCGCCTCCTTCGCAAAACATGGGATACACCTGCAAGTCTGGGGAGGAGGGGGATTGATGGCTTGTTAGGAACCTCCCCCATTTTTAGCCAGGCCGGATTCTGACTATGACAAAGCCACTGGGGAGTAAGTGCGGCAGCAATTCAGTTATTCTTAGAGGTCTTGGGTCTAGGAGTCTCCTGGTTGAGTGACATCAGCTGCCATTAAAGGGAATAATACGGTGTGATTTGTGACCAAACTGCTCTGTCGCAAGTACACGCTTCTGCTGAAAACCCCAAAAAAATATTGTTCGAGGTCCCAGCGCTCACGCTTACCAGCGCCTGATCGAGAAGCATCCCTCATCCCCATTTCTAGCGTACCTCCAGAGGTCATGAAAAAGACTCTGGGCCTTTAGTCCAAGAAAAAAAAATAAATAAAAAAAAATAGCTCTTTCTCCCTGCTCCTCAAGTCAAGCATGTGCATGTCCCAGCGTAGGGCAGAGACACGGACGCCCGAATCAGCAATCGCCTTCCCATTACGTTAGTTAAATCTCCTTCCCCTCTCTCCAAGGAAGAACTGGAAAACTATTGCTCACCAAAAAAAAGTTTGGCAGAGAAATGCAACACAGTTACACTTCATTACAGAAGGGGTAAAGCACAAAAAAACGACTTGGAGAGCATTTTGCTTTCCTTGAAGCACCGAAGCTTTTAATAGTAACCGGAGTTTCAAGTCATCTTTTACGTGACTTGAGAAATATTTGTTTCTCTGTTGCCAAAGCCAATGTATTGGCCAACGTGTCCTGTCTAGTTGCAGCATTGCAATTAATCTTCTGCTTTATTAAAAGCCTAAAACGCTCTAAGTAATTTATTTATTTTGTTTTAATTTGAACTCAGGACATTACAAAGCAAGCAATAATACTGCAAGCTGGAACCCGGCTGCGTAAAACCTTCTTTACAGAAAGAGTCCCATTTCTCTACTTTGTAAGGAAATTAATTTGTGTTATGAAGTAGCTCAGACTGAAAGAAAACAAGGGCCAGAGCAGGGAAATGACCCGAGTCAAAAATAGGAAAAGATTAACAACCCCCCTTCCCCCGTGGCCGGTATAGTGAATGGATCTTTCAGATCTTCTCTAGATATTGGATTTTATTTAAGATCCAGCATATTGACCTAGCGCAGCGTTACACAAACATGGAACAAGGCCAATCTCAGCTTTTCGCTTAATTTAATCCACAGCAGAGCGCAGCCCTAGATGCCACTGATGCCATTACACACCCATCGCCTGCTTAGGAAAGAATAAGCTAAAAAAATTTTTAAAACCCCTATTTTAAATGTTACTTTAACCCCCCCCCCCCCAAATCACAACCTACTGTTTCTCCTTTGTTTCTTGTCCAAACTTCACCAGATTCAAAGGATATATTCAAATAAACAGCCTCAGCTTCCCAGCTGTGCAAGGACTGCAAAGCAGGGTGTGAAAGACGCGAGGCGGCGCTGGGCGTGCATAATGGTCACCATTATACTCCCTCCGGCAGCTAAAGACAAGCCATTGATTGATTTAACTTCTTTTCCACAGTTTCATTTTCAGGAAGTCCTGAAGAAAAAGCAGTTTTCTATAGAGGATGCAGCAAATAAAAAGATCGTGGTCTATATTAATCCATTAAACTCTAAACCAGTGATGCGACAGGACACTGAAACCAAAGGCGGATAACAGCGCTCAGAGAAATACCCTGGATTTTAAAAGACAGGTACAGAGATTTCAGTTTTTAGTAGTTAATAACAAGTCCTCACGCCTCCCGAACTAAAGCGCCTCGTTTCCTGAAAATGTCAAGAACGGTGGAATGAGAACAGCCGAGCGAGGAGAAGGGAAATCCCGCTTACGTGTGGATTTTGCAGAGGAAAAGCAGATGCACCATTAATTAAGGCCGGGCGGGTGGAGGTGTGTGACACTCGGCGCGTCAGTCCTTCGGAGGAGCTTTAACGGCCCGTTTCATTTNCTCTTGAATCTCCTATGCTCCAATTTACATCCATTACTCCTTGTCCTATCACTGGTCATCACTGAAAACAACTTCTCTCCATGTGTTTATAACACATCCTCACGCCTCCCAAACTAAAGCGCCTCTTTTCCTGAAAATGTCAAGAACGGTGGAATGAGAACAGCCGAGCGAGGAGAAGGGAAATCCCGCTTACGTGTGGATTTTGCAGAGGAAAAGCAGATGCACCATTAATTAAGGCCGGGCGGGTGGAGGTGTGTGACACTCGGCGCGTCAGTCCTTCGGAGGAGCTTTAACGGCCCGTTTCATTTACCCGCACGGCAACACCATGACACAATTTTATAGCTGGGAACACCCCCCCCAACTGGATTCCAGAAAGCTCTGGCTGGGAAGGTGCTGGGGCTTCAAGGTCTGACCGTCCCTCTGGTTTAGGAGCAGGGTGAGAAACCCAGAGCAAGAGGGTCCTCAAGGCCACCGCTCGCCCGGGAGAGGGGAGGGCCAGGGTCCTCTGGACTCCCCCACTGACAGCACTGGGGAGCGCTGCCCGGTATCGCCACCAAAGCGCGGCCAACTCCCACAAACCCAGCCAACCCTGGGACACGCATCCACGACGGCCGCCTCTTTTATGAACAATTACGAGGGGTTTGTTTTGTCCCTGCAAACAAAGATTAGCATTTTGCAATCACAACAACGGCCGTGCAGCACGACCAGATTTCTTTTGGCAGAAACACCTGATGGAAGAAGGACCCCAAAGACCCCTTTCCTTCATCCTCCAGTCTACCGCACGCAACCACGGTGCCAAACGCTTACCTGGGACAGGACTCTTGCTCGAGTTTAAACTCTGAGCCTCCGTGCTCTCCTCCGGTTGCCCATCCGCTTCCGTCTCTTCCTTCTTTTCAGTATCTTTTACCTCTTCGTTAAGAGTAGTTCTTGTGCTCTCCTCTCCTTCTAAATCTCCCTGAACAACAGGGAGGGCACTGGGAGGTGGAAGAGGAGGTGGAGAAGGAGTTGTAGTGGTAACAGCAGCAGNATGGCACGCTTTCCACTTCTGCCGGAGGCGCTTCTGGGATCTCCGGCTCAACAGTCAATGGCGCAACTTCCGTCTGGGCTACATCTACTACGCTCTCTGCAGCAGTTACCTTTTCACTAACTCCGTTCATTTCGTTAATTAGATTAGTACTAGCAGTCACTGGAATATCACTAGATGCTACACTACTAGGCTCCTTGCACACCTCGGCATCAGCCTCTTCCGCTGGCGAAGGGTCCGATGTGTCCGTGCAGGGTGCGGCACTGGATATAGGCATTGCCTCCTCTCTCGGGGAAGCGAGTTCACATTTCTCCTCTGAGTCAGCTGTCAGCGGGGGTTTACTAGAAACGGCGACGACAGCAGCAGCAGCAACAACCGCCACGGGAGCGGCCGGGGTGGGCGATGGAGCAAGAGGAAGTTCTGGTGGTGTCTCCACTGAGGTGGCCTCGGTCGTCTGGCCAGCTTGATCTTTTTTCTCCCCAGTTGGTTCTGGTCTGAGGACTGGAGAAGGTGGTTTTAATACTGGATCTGGTTTTGGCTTCTCTTCTGGGAAAGGGAAAAAAAAAAAAACCACAATCACCAACGTTACAAGCAGCAAGTCAACTCCAGTTCCCTTGACTGTACCCCAACCACCTCGCTTGCCCTTGCCTGCGTGCTGCCCGCCACTCACGAAGCTCCGAGGAAGCCACCAGGAGCCCCTGAAGCCAGTCTTGGCATCTAAAGGAAAAGTCCAGACAGCCCGCACCCGGCACATCTGAAAACGCAACCGCTGCTTCTATTTTTTGGAAGGCAGGCTTCGCAGAGAACGGCCGACCTTTGCAGAAGAGGCCTACGTTACAAAACTTGGGGTTTTTTTTTTTTCAGAAACAACGGCCGAAAATAGAATTTTTTTGGACAGAAATTACAGAAGACAAAAATACGCTTTACTTGGATTCTGCCCCAAAGGAGCCCGGGGTTTTAACACCGAGACCTGGGCACCTCACGTTCCAAAACGTGGGCAAACAGGGACACTGGGGAGAGCAACCGCTGACCTGCAGGGACTCTGCCTCGTCTGCAAAACGGGGAAACCCCTCCACGACTGACCACGGCCCTTCTTTTACACATGCCAGGTGTCACGCCATTACTAGTACACGACAGGCATCTAGTTCATTTTCCCACTCGTTATTTCTCAACTCCATCGCCCATCAGACTAAAGGACACGATCCCCTTTTTTTGTTCTGTATTTCAGAAAAGATACCTTTTCCCGAGGAAAACAAAACCAAAAAGGGGTTTAAGCGCAGCTGCCACCAAAGAAGAGCGTCACCACCTCCTGGTGTCTGGGGGATCGAACGGGGTGGGGAAAGCACAGAGAAACACACGTGTATCACACCAAACCCCAAAATACTGGTAAGTCCCTCTACTTATCATGGAAGGGTTTGGGTGGGAAGGGACCTTAAATGCTCCCCCAGTGCCACCCCCTGCCCTGGGCAGGGACACCTCCCACCAGCCCAGGTTGCTCCAAGCCCCGTCCAACCTGGCCTTGAACCCCTCCAGGGATCTTGTCATCAACAACAGACTTTGGGATCCCATCCCTGCCATCGCCATCTCGCAGCTGCAACTCCCTGTAACACACCGATTCCCACCTCTTTTGAACAAAACACGAGCCAAGATCTTTTAGGACCTCAGCTCTGCAGGGTCTCTGCTACTCCCTCTCTCCCACCTCCGATTTGACAAGACGCAGACGGCAAGATCTTGCTCAGGGAAGCGCCTCCGTGCTACAGCTCTGAGAGACAGACAAGACGGGATCACTCGAAGTCCATCACGCCGATGGCAGGGACTCAGTGCTCCAGCCCTTAATTCCCATTACGAGGAGGTCGGCACGGCCCTGGGGAGGGAGCTCTGCTCCGCTCCATCAACACGAAGCGCCCCAAGGCTCCTGAGCTCCGAAGCACCAGGGAGCTCCCACGGGACACGGCCAGGAACGCAGAAAGCAGTTCTGGAAAAATCCAGAGGCACAAACCTCCCTGGTCAGATTAGGAAATCAAAGGCTACAACCAATCATCAAAATTCAGGTAGAATTGAAGAGATACGACTTTGCTTGGTCTTCTCCAGCTCTGTCAGCTTTCCATTTGGGGCTTACTCAACAGACAGGCTGAAGGGAAAGGGTTTTTGAAGGAGAACCGCTTGGAGCATCAAGTCCCATCTTTAGGAACAGCCGGAGCAATAAAGGACTTTGCTTCCAGCCATCGCCGGCCCCAGCAGCGTTACAGTGAGGATCACGGCCAAAGCAGTAGTTTATCAACTTAATGAGGCACGTAGGGAGGTGGCTTCAAATGAGGAAAAAAGAATGGAGAAAGTATCCCTACGGCTGATCTTGATTCTGAAGGCTCCATGGGTGACAAAGGACTCAGGAACCGGTTTGGAAAAGAAAACGCGTCACCTCCGATTTCTGGAACATCCTCTGCAGACAACTCACGGAGCATTCGTGACATTTACAGCTCGCTATAAACAACTGCCCGGGTTTTCTCTCCCTCGAGTCAAATGAGATTGCTCAAAAAAAAAAAAAGGCATTTGAAGTGTCTGGAAAAACATTCCAAGAGATTAAACCAAACCCCACAGCAAAAATATACAACTGCATTTTAAAACCAGCGGTTCAAACACACCGTCTTCAAACTACGCCTTATTTGGCCAACATACAGCCTCCGACACAGGCTGGGTGTGCAAAATTCAAGGAGAAAAGTAATTTGAGGAGGTGGATTTCAGAAGAACGATGAGCAGATTTGGCTAATGAGAAGTAAATCTTAACTTGACCGACCATCCCGGAGAATAAATCTCAAAATCCTGGCAAAGGAACGTTCATCCCTGCCAACTATCACAGAACCAGTCACGTGAAACAACATACAGTTGGGAAGGGAAAATAAAAATCAGTGCAATTCATCCAAACTGAATCGGATCCCTCTTCCCAGACATGCCAAGATCAGTCCTCAGGTTAAATTTAGAAGGTATTTACTGGAAGCGCTGGGCTGTTCAGGAGGAAAGCTTGCTCCGTCAGGAGATGTTTTTTAAAATCTCCAGATAAATACAAATTTTGCAAAATGACTCTTTGTTGGGAACACTGGACAGACGCAGCAGGATAGATCCCTGCTCTCTCCTCCACGCAGACACCGCAGGCAGAGGGAGCCGGGCTGCTGGCGGTCGCGGGGGCAGAGATCGCCTGGAGCGGTGGCCGGGGAAGATTTTCCTGGATACGGGAATTTGTTTCTGCTTCGCAGTGTTTATCTGAAAATAATCACTGGGCTCGCTGCCATTTTTCCATCTTTTGTCCCAATGGCTTCGCAGGCAGGCTTTGGAGCTGGTGTCAGCAGAGGGGCTCAGAGCTCCCTGAACTTCGGGACCTGACATTCATCTATTTTCCACAAACCGCGTTATATATTCCACCCGCGTTATATATTCCCCGTGTCTGCTACGCTGCGGGATTTGGAAAGAGGTTTCAAAAAATACCACCACTCCTAATGCTCCAAACATCCCACCGAACCCGCGCGCGCTGAGCAAACGTGGACGGCTCCCATTTCACGCACGATTACGTCCCGTCACAAGTTCTGCACCAGCCCGGCCATCGCCAGGCTCCCGCACCGACGGGACCCAAATTCTCCATCACGGCCCTTGCCTTCCGCAGCCCGGCTGATGCGCAGGCAGCGGGGGCACCTACGGGAACGACAGCTGACTGCTTGCCCCTCAATAATGCCGTTTTCCCAACCGTTATAGGGAGCAATCCCTAAATTCCTCCGAATCATCTATGAATTTTGAAGCCTGAGAAGCCAGAAGCTGCTTTAAAAGCGCCAAATACTTGCCTTTTAAAGAAAACACACCGGTATTAAATGCAACGCCATCCCAAATTTGGCCTCGCTAATGACTTCAACGTAAAAATAACAGGGACGGCAGATACTCGCAGGGGGAAATACCGGAGGCCAGGGCTGCTGGCACCACCCCTGCCCTGCGCCTCAGCCGCTAGAAATAACTGCAAAACCATCGCCGAATATCACAAAATTAGAATGCTTTACACTAAAATTTCAACCGATGAAATGAGCGCGAGAGGTGAAGGGCACGGGGAGGATCCCACCCATGGGATGAGCAGAGCGAAGGGGTTTGAGGGGAGCAAAAATACCGGTTTTGATAAATACTTGCTTAAAAAAAACCCCACGCCGCCCTTTCTACGGCTGCTTTTATTTTAGAACCAAAACACCCAACATCAGGCCCAAGTAAAAAAAACTATTTGGATATCTTGGCTTGTATTTCTGGAAAGATGTGGCCCCCCCCAGTCACTTTGGGGGGGCTTAAATGATGTTAATGGTGTCTGAACTTCCTTCACCTGCGCCTGATACCCCCCAACACGCTGCTCCCCCGCCGCGGCCGACGGTGTTATTCCAGGGCTCGCTGGCTGCAACGCTTACGTAAACCTGGCTCTTCCGCAATTTTGGGACTGGAGCAAATGTTTGAATCTTTCTGGGATGGAACAGAGATAAGCACAGGGAAGCTCACCAGTGCTACATCTCAGTTCGAGCCCTCGTTTGTATTTAAACCAGCAGAGTCAGGCCCGTGCAATTAATTAACTAAAGACTGCTCACCTCCAGTTTACTTCCAGTTGCCTACGAAGGGATTAAGTTAAAGACAGAAGTGGGAGAAAACTCGCTTGTGCTGGAAATGCAAGTTTTCATACACGGGGCTGAAATAACGTGAAGTGCTGGATTTGGTGGTTCGGCATCAACTCGCTCCAAAGGGCGGAGCAGTTTGGCGCCCGCATCGCGGTCGTCAGTGGTTCAGGTGGATCAGGCCCCGGTGGCACCAGGTACCTCGGTGTGCTCTGTGCGCGTCCCCGGCAGAGAGGGGACACGGGCACGGCACAGGAGCGGTGTCTGTGCTGGAGCTGGGCAGCTCGAGCGGCAGCGCGGTGCGAGCCACGCTCAGCCACCGGCTGTTTGATGGATGTTCAACCCACCTCCAACCTCTTCAGAATCACAGAAGTGTCAGGGCTGGAAGGGACCTTAAAGATCATCCAGTTCCAACCCCCCTGTCCCCCATGGGCACGGACACCTCCCACTACATCAGGTTGCTCACAGCCCCATCCAGCCTGGCCTTAAAAACTTCCNGGGCTGCTCTCCAGCCAGTCCCTGCCCGGCCTCTATCGGTGCCTGGGATTGCCCCCACCCACATGGAGGACCTCGCACTTGGTCTGGTTGGACTCCATGAGGTTGGCCTGGGCCCACCTCTCCAGCCTGTCCAGGTCCCTCTGGATGGCCTCCCTTCCCTGCAGCCTGTAACCGCCCCACACAGCCTGGTGTCGTCGGCAAACTGGCTGAGGATGCGCTCTGTGCCACTGTTCAGGTGACAGGCAGACACGTTTTGCACAAAGATCTAGACAAAATCCTGCTTCAGGTGGGAAATCCATCTCCAAAATGCCCCTTTTCAGCCATTTCCAGCCACTGCAGCAGCCTAGAGGTGTATCCCTGGAAGAGTTTTCACTAAGGGGAAGCCCTGAAGCCTACACTACGGCTGTAAAAGAGCAACATTTTCAGTAAATTTTAGAGTCTGACACAAATCAGCCTCAGGGATACGTCCCTTCCCTTCCAAGCAGGGGCCATGCTGCTATTTGGACTCGTGACACCCGAAGCATCAGAAGCAGCTTCTTTTCCTCTTTCCTAGAGCTGCGGTTCTCTGGGACTTAGGGTTTTTCCTAGCAAACACCATGAAAAAACAGATCTCGGCAGGCTCAAAGCTTGCCGGCAGCACTCAGGAGCGAGGGACGGTGCTTCTCGACCGGCACGTACACATCGCTGCAGATGGAAACCTCAATCACTGCCAGGCGGCAAATAATTCGGAAACAAACAGCGGTGTCAACTCCGGATTCCAACCCCGAGTCCGTGAGCACAACGGCAGCACACACAGTATTAATGACAGCTTCTTAACGGCTTTCAGGGGGCTACAAAATTTGGGTGTGGAAGAGACTCGACACACTCCATCCTCCCTCCTGGCATACCCTTTCTTTAAACATTTTTTAAAAAAACCCCTCTCTTCAAATGTATATTCTTAGACATGACAAGGAAACGTAAACAAATTTAAGAAACTTTTTCTACTTGTGCCGTTTTTACTAAAGTCAGCAATATTTGTTAGGAGATACTTTGCACACCAATGGGTTTGGTTTTTTTAATAATTAGAATCTCCCGTGCCCTGTAGGATACACGAGCAGCTCCGGAGGAGCCGTGGGATGCTCTGGTTACGTGCCATCGCTATGGCTAATTGTCCAGGTGGCACAAAGCCCCTCTGGCTGCGAGCGTTTTACTGACAACAGACTTGTTTCTGAAGAACGGCACGTGGGTGAGAGCAGGTTCACGCTTCTCGGTGCTCTGAAACAACTTTTAGGACATAGAAGCTCGAATACAATTATTTTTAAGCAGTTTCACGTTGGCAAATTTCAATTAATCCCCTTAGCAACACATTGTTACCCCGTTCCACTGGAGGAAAAGTTGTCCCTCCCCTCCTATTTCTGCTGGCGGCTTGTCTCCCTGCCAAAAATATTCAAACAAGAAAGGAGACCGGGCGGAGGGGAAAAATGGCTAAAAATAATCAAGGAAGGAAATATCCATCAACAAACCTTGCTTGGGGGTGCTGGTCGCGGGGGCGGGGGCGCTGGCG
>VXBO01008875.1:189800-222762 GCA_013400135.1 Rhinoptilus africanus
CCCCCCCGGAAACAGTTCTTTTAATGTTTTCAAACCACTCGAACACACATCCCGATGTAAAGTCATTTCCCTTTCAATAGTTTAGAACCGATTCACCCACGAGTTCCAGCCCATCCCTAACCGGGTCTGTTTAAACGTTACATCCCCCCGGGGCATCCTTTACTCTTCCCTACCCTCATCCGCCTGCAAACGGGTTTAAATCCATTCACCTGCCCCTCTCAAATTCCCATCAGTCAATCAGGAAGAGAGGAAATGCGCTCTCCAAACCTCTTCCCACTTTCATAATGTCGTGTCCTCAGGTTCTTTCAAGCCTGTAAATATGGCCACACCTTACCGGTTTTCTACCTTTTCCAAGGCATAATATTAAACAATTTCTCTTTTTACCACTTCGAACCAATTCCCAGCGTTCTCCCAGACTGATCTGAGTTTGTTCGTTCCCACCTGGCTCTTTGGTAAAACTCGGAGCAGCTGGGGATCCCAGGCATGGGGAGACGATGCTGCTTTCATTTATGTTCATTACAAAAACCCGCAAAAACATCTTCCTTTTCGGCTGAGATGCCACAAACTGGGAGCAGAAAGTCCTCGTAGGAAATTGAAAATAAGACACCGCTGCAGCATCGTGCGGTATTTACTTACACTTAGGCGTGACGGGTAAGACTTGGCTCCCCCGTGAAGATAAAGCTCAGTTTTAAGCTTAAAGCGATTATAAATTTCCTTCAGGCTCAGGAGCAGGATGATTCTCAGGGATGATGCCTCGCTCAACGACCGTTACTTACCGTTTTTTTCTCTCTTTTAGCTGGCGGAGGCTGCTGCTGCTGCGTAGGCACTATGATGGGGGCTGACTGATACACCGGCTGACTTGGGTAGAAAGGTGTTCCTGGGAACGGACAACGAGACAGGAACGAGAGGGGGAAAAAATCAGTTCATCTGTTAACGGAACAAAACCAAGTGCAAGAGGTAAATCTGGCGGCCTCCCCCCTTCCTTCAAAAACCAGAGCTGCCAACAGCCAGCCGGTCACCGGGCTGCGTTTCGCTCTTTCCACTTCCACGGAAACAGAAGCTCCGGCTCCATCAAGACGAGCGATTAAGTCACTACTTGTGGAATAATTACTAAATGGGCCAAAAATATAAAAGTACAGCATTGTTCACGCATTAAGTATGAAACCAAGAAGAGGCTTCTGAGGCGGAAAACAGCAGCAGCTGGTGTGAACTCGGCACCCGCGATTCCCAGTGAAGCTACACGGGGGATGGAAGGGAACGCGACCTTCCGTGGCCTTGCCCTGCGCAGATGTGGGGAGCGAGATGGTACTCTGAAAGGGATAAGCTGTTGAATTGCAACTCTGAGACAACATTTTGCCAAATTTTGATGAAACGCTGTCCTTTGCGCGAACTTTGCTCACCATGACGTCATTATAATACCACAACACACCTCCACCCCGAAGGCTACCCGTCTCCAAGGTGCCACCACTCCTCCGTGCGTCCGCATCCTGAATTTTTCGTAAACTATACCTTTAAATGTGAAGCGAGAGAATTTCACACCCCTCAGAGTAAAGGTATTTATGAATAAAGTCACTCAAACTCCACCTTGAAGGTAAAAAATAGTATAAAAATAGGCCGAGAAAGGGAGGATATTAGGGAAGACACCGTCGGGAATGAGTCAGGGAGGACTCCATCACAGACTGGCTTTGGCTTCTGGGACCAGCGGACGGGCTGAGCCTTTCTCCCCCCATGGGGACACCCGTGGGTCAGACTTTGACCACACCGAGCGCTTCCTCGGGAAACTTAGGAATCTCTCTAGAGAATCTCTTTTCCACATTCACGGCCAGGCTGTATTGTTTATAACTTTTTCCCGTGTTTTATATAGGTACCAACACTTTTACGTGCCCGTGCTTTGCAGACAGCGCACTTCTCACCGGCAATCCAAAGAGCCTGTGCGGCTGTTGTTGAAACAAACTGCGCTGTTTCAGTCGCTGGTGGTTTCGGTCCCTCACCGAACGTGACCGAGGACTCGAGGGTGGCCGTGCTGGTCCGTGAGCACGAGGAGACCGACGGCGCAGCCCGCTGTTACTGCACCCAAACCGTGACTGTTTAATACACGTTAAACGCCACTGGACTGATAGCGGCCAACTGGGCATCACTCAGAATCGAAACCCAGCCGTGACGAGCCCCCCACCTCGGTGAGGGGTGTTGGAACGCAAGGTTTATCTTCTGCCAAAACCGCTTCGCCCCTTTCACGCAACGCTACGTCATTTTTTTTCCTCCGTAAACAGAAAAGAAGCCGATCCCGTGCATCCACTTCTGGGAGGCTGCTGAAATCATCACGGCGTGAAAAGAGGAGCAGCCCATCCTTGGACCCCTCCGACCGGCAAACAGGTGGGTGGGCTTGTTGGTGGGTTGGTTGAGGGGTTTTTTTTTTTGCCTTTGTAGAGAAATTCAGCCAAACCATGACAAAGAATTTGCCAACTGCAACCTATTTTGAAGCATAGCCAGACAATTTAATGGCAAGCGCCGCTCTTCTCATGCAGCAACACAAAAAAAAGCCCGACCGCCGTTATTATTGTAAAACTACACCGCGTTGTTGATTACATTTGTAAAATCCAACAGAGTTTTGTTGTGTTTTTCCTTATGGAATCAGAGTGGCTCAAAATAACCCGAGTGCTTGAAAGAGGCATCAGACATAAATAACGTGGGACAGAGTTGTCTTCTGCCTGGGGATGAGGTATGGGGTGAACTTGTGAGATGGTGCTGGGCTTTCTTCCTTCTAAGCAGGGATGCCAGGGGGACCTGCTTGCACCTGAGGCAACCTGATTTATTCTTCAACGGAACTAACCTTTAAATGGGAATGAAAATCTGCATTGTGTGTCCGTAACCAAAACGGGAGGTTCATTACTCTCAGGCAAATGGTGAAATCCAAGACAGCAAAGGAAACCAGCCCGGCCCAGGCGGATTTGCAACATCAAAGGGTGCATTCCTCAAACTGGGAGCTGGAAAGCAGGAGCTGGGCGCAGGCTCCTCATCCGCACGCTCGGAACAGGTCGCTGGGATCCGAGAGCATCGCGCGGCTCCGGCATCAAGCTCCGGAGAGCTCAGCCCACCACATTCCTGCGCTCTCGGACACCACAATTAAAGGTGGCCAAAATGACTCAATAAACTTCTCGTTTTGAACCTCGCGGTAGGCAGCGTGACTTCAGATCGGGCCTCGGGGCACAGAAGTCTCCATGGGTGCTCCTTGGGCTTGGGAAGCAACAAGGCTCCTGCTTCTCTCCTTAGAAACACCGGTGTGGCCTCAAGCTCTTCTACGGCTTTGGCCAGGCGATCCACGGGAGTCTGGAGAACGTGCGAGGACAGGAGCACGTCTGGGAGCCCCGCGACGTGTTCATTATCTTGATTTCTACTTTCCTAGAAACCTGATCTAATCAGCCAGCCTGTAAGGCGATCCCTGCCAGCCACAGCGTACCTCAAGGAAGGACTCCTCCTTTAAAAATACTTTGAAAAGAGTCAATCCCGAAAAGCAAGAGTAACTCCTGGGAAGGAATACAGCTTCCATGGCAAGAAGCCAAGTGCATTTTTCAGTGCAACACACTTTACTCCGCACCCTGCCTTTCGATCCCTTCCAGAGGCACCCAAGTTTTATTCTCCATCCTCTCCGTTCATCATTTCAAGGTCTTTCCCAACGTAGCACGGAAACACACTGATAGAAAAGAGAATGATAAATCGCAAAACTGAGACAGTTGGGAAGAAAAAAATAAAAGCACCGTCCATCTTCACAAGTTTTGTCTTCTGCAGCGTCTTCCCTCATCACTCTTCTTTACAACCTGCCAAACTGGGATGGTTTTGATGCGGAGGAGCCACATGGGCTGAAGTTTAAGGGAAAGGCCACTGCAAACAGCATTATCCAGGCCTGGATTGTAGATTTATTGTCTCCCAATGCCACGAGCAGCACCTGGCTAGAGACTAAACATTTCCCGGCCCTATCTAAAGAGAGAGCAACAGGAGGGAAAGGCAGACGAGCACAGGCAGACCTGCAATTCCTCTGCCTTGGCTAAAGCTCCTCTGCCAGGAGAAGGCTCCGCGGGACGGAGCTTCGCCCGCGGATGCTCCGCAGACGCAGCGGCCTGAAAACAAGCCAGGACGCTGAGATGATGAGCCCCTGTGCAAGAAACCAGGTGCTTTCGGGAACAGAAAGGAACCCAAAGGGAACCATTTCCAAAGGACAGAAGTGAAGACGGACAAACAGCACTAAGCAAGCTGAAAGTCAAAAAGCAGACCTGTAACAGCAGAAAAAAAAAAAAAAAAAAAGAGGAATACCGGGTGATTTCCTCATTTATCAGATAAGATTTAAAGAGCCACTGCGATATTTCTTCTCTTTATTTTGTCTAGGATAAGCAGGAACTAGCTGCCTTATAATTGCTCTCTCTTTTTACTCAAAAATTGTATAACCAGGTTTACTACTTTTCAAAGTAGTCCCATTGGCTCTCCGTTCACCAAATAAATAAATAAATAAGAAAGAAGAAAAAAAGCCCCAAAAAACAGTCCCGACCTTTTCAAATGGTAAGTAGGGAAGTAACCGGGGCTCTTCTCCCCTTTGGAAGAGCAAACATGCAATTCTGCCGACGGCACAGGGCCATCGTTCAGCCTGGAAGGTGATTGTGCACTTCCAAGGGCTCCCAAACCCCAAGAGCTAAAGCCCCAGGGAAAGCTGAGGGTATCGCTGCCCCCAAGAGATTACAGAACACGCATGGGCAGGCAGCATCAGACCGAACAAAGTACCACAAATTTTGGTGGCGAGCGGCGAAAACCCTTTAAAAAAAATAACCTCATACAACAGAGCGATGACTAGAATCATCCTGGTGGGTTTTTCAAATGTTCCCCTAAATAAGCAAGGGAAGGTAAATAATAAATAAAAAAAAAAAGTAGTTATAAACATGATTGCAAGATACCCGATTCCGCACCTCATTCAAATACAGCTCGCAGGAGCTACTTGTTTTCAATATCAAAATACAGATCCCACAGAAAACCTGAGAGGGGACTGCGATGCGAGTATGACACATATTGTTCACGGCAACACACTGGGAAGGATTAAGGAAGGACTTAATTACTTTCATGTAAAAGATGATTGCCAAGAGAAGAGGTGTCACGGGACGCTGAAGGACATGAGGTCTGCAGATGGGGACCCAAAGGGGAGTTTGTGAGGTGCTGGAGGAGCCAAGGACCAGGGGATGCAGGTGGGAGGGATGCGGGCGGGAGGGATGCGGGAGGAAGGGACGCAAGAGGGGTGCAAGAGGGGTGCAAGAGGGGTGCAAGCAGGCAGGATGGAGGGATGCAAGCGGGCAGGATGCTGGAGGGATGCCGGAGGGAGGGATGCCCAGCACTGGACACGCAGCCTCTGAATTTTTAGGCGCAGTTTTGAAGCTCAATACCTGGAGCAGTCAGTCAAACACACCGAAGAGAGCGTGCCAGAGAACCTCAGCACACACAGCCACGTCGGGCAATCTCCCAACCCTTCTGCTTGAGAAAAGGCAAGACGGAGAGCTGCCCATTCAAGGGCAAATTCCAGCCTGCGCATGGGTTACCAGCTCTCTGACTGGGATAACTTGATCTTTGCAGCACGAGCCCGGTGAATCAAACCACAGGGCTTGTTCCTTACCCTCACTAAAGAAGGAAGGCAGGGATAAGGCATGTTAACTGTGTATTGCTGTGAACAGAGCCAGGGCACAGCTCAGTGGAAACCAGGCCGCCAGATGTATTCACAATACCTTAATAAATAATAACAAGCGAGCAGGGAATAACAAATAGCCACTCTTCTTGTTCACGTGTGATTACGGGTAGCTCTGCGAGTCGCAGCCTTTCCATAAGCGCTCGTACAAACAATACTCTGTTATTGTGAATTTTTCAGGAGTGAATAATAAGGGCTGCGACACAACCACAGCGAGCAGCTATGTGAAGTTCAAACAAATGCTAATCCATTTCACTATTATAAATCTTGAGCTCGGCAGCAGAAAAACACACCCAGAAAATAGTTTTTGAAGAAAAGTGCAAGCAGAACTTACCGTAGGCATTGGGGAATTCTCCAGGACCCGGTCCTGGATAAAAGGGTCCCGGTCCTGGCGGCTGAACGGGGTACTGCTGCGGGGGCCCCACGTACGGAGGGCCACTGTGACGGTACTGGGAGGGAAAAAAATAACCATCAGTTTACAGAGAGTTGGGCAACTTCATGCTGTTACATACAGAAACTGTAATCGAGCCCCCCAAAGCAATAAGGATTCGATTATCAAATGGATTAATTAGAGATTCAGAAATTTGCTGTCAGAGGCAGGCAAGCTGGGCCATCCGAAGCCAAGGCAGCGAGGAGGCCAGAGCCGAAGTAAAACAGTCCTTGCCCAGATTTCAGTAGTATTGTATTTTTTTAAGGCCCCAGGTTTGAGAGTAATTGTAGAGCTATGAAGTCAATTTAGATACATTTATAGCATGAAACATTTTCCAAGCGCTTAGTCTCACACTGGTTTTGAGGGAGAGCTAAAAAACCAGAAAGGTAATTGATTATTTCTGCCTCCAGGCACAGGAGAACAAATACTTCATACCGAAAAAGGACAGAGGCTAAATAGCAACTACCGGCTTAATTTCACCACCGCCCCTCAACTCTGCGGCAAGTCCTGAGAAAATCCGGACGGAGCAAAGATTGGTTGGGGGTTGGAGGTGGCTGGAGACCGGCGTTTTTACCTGCGGTATACAGTACTGGGGGCCCTGGGGCATCGGGTAGGGCATCGGCAGGTGGTTCACCATCATGATGTGCTGGTTGGTTTGATACACCGCGGTCGGCGTCTGCGCACCAGGACGGATGGAAGGGCTGCTGTTCTGGATGGTGGCTCTGGGAGGCTGAATCTGAGGCCTCTGAAAAAACTAGGGAGAGGAAGGAAAAGAGGAAGGAGAGAGACCAAAAGAACCGGTCAGTGCTTCTGGGGGAAAAAATAAAATAAATTGAAATATCGTTACAATATTATAATGCTACTTCCAAAGGGTTGCCACGCATTCAGAAAACTGCAGGACAATTTCTGTGTATCTGTAAATAGCGAGATCATGCTAGAGCCTTCTACTTTACAAGGCAGAAAAAGGAAGACACTTTAAACTCCCAATACTCATTACTTTTGCATCTACTGAATTAGACAGCTCAACTTTCAGAGCAAACGTTAGAAAAATGATTTTTGTCAAATATATGTATTTTTTTATAAGGTGGGCTGACTGCCAAAAAAGCCACCTTCATAAATATGCTAGGGATATCAAAATTCAAGGCAATGCTTCCAATGTTATCTCCAGAACAGCTAAAAAGCCAGATTTTTACAAAGGCCAGAGGCGCCTCGTGGCCATCCTTTACACCATCTGAGCCGGGTGACTCGGCTGGCCCTCCGTTTTCAGAAAGGTGGCAACCTCTTCCAGGGTGGCACCAAACTCTTCTACCACGTGTGCATGAAGTGACGCCCCACGCAGACGGAGCGGGTCCAGGAAACCAAGCAACCCACTGGCACGGGCTCCGTTTCTCCACCCTTACGCGCTGGGAAAGGCATCGGCATCCACGGTACGGAGCATTCACGGCACTGGAAGCCCCCTGCTCCGGAGTCTTTGCAATCTTGAAACTCGGTCGGTAAGATATGCATCGGACATTAAGGCATTCACTACCGGAGGGATGATACAAGTGAGAGAGACACTTATGCCATGCAGAACCAGGAGTTAAAATTACCTGTATAGGTCTGAATCCTCCCTTCAATAACGAAGCAAGAAAGCAGCGGGAAACAGAAAGAAAGCCAATGGAACAGCTTACAGATCAATAGGAAGGAACAGGATATAACATGCACCCTAATTGCACACAATTCCATTCACTTTTCTAGCCTGCTTGGACCGATCTCTTACAGAAACAGCAAGAAAAAGACCCTGAGCTGGTACCAAGGACTCTTCTACCAGAATCCCAAGGCAGGGGTCGGAAACTCTTCTAGAAAAGTTTTATATGGAAGTTTAAAAAAAGAAAAAAAACCAACCAAACCACGATTAACTGCGGGAAATAAGATACTACACACAGGCTTTGTTTACACTGTTCCTAAACATCAAACGTTTTTCCTTTCTGGTCTCTCTCAGCGATACCGAGACAGCAGACACAGCAGAAATCCTTGCTCAAATCATGGATTTGGTCTCCACCTCCGCACCAAGACTGGAAGGGTAAGAAATGCCACGCATTTAATTGTTCAGCAAAATAAAAATAAAATAATTAGGTCACCATACGTCCCACCGAAGACTGCTGCCTGATGAAGCGCATCGATGCAAACAGTTGTGAGTAACTACATCGTGAGCGGTGAGGAGGAGAGAGCGGCAACCACGAAGGAATGAAAGAACGAGCTGGGTTTTCTGCCTCGGCATTTGCAGGATGGAGTAGGGGAGCAGGAAGCTGTGATGACTTTATGCCTGACATGATGAACTTAAAATGGTCATTCTGGTGAAGACTTTACGGCAGCTAAGCTGTTCCCATAACAAATGGCTTCTGCAGGAAAGCCACGGATGACTCCCCATCTCAGGAATCCAGACACCGTTCAGACGAGCGCAACACTTTTAGGTCCAACCCTGTGAATCTGGATGGAGGACTGTCACCGGCACACCGTAAGCGTGACCTGAACCAGGAGAAGCCAACTCTTTGAGGAGAAAAATCCAGTAGCGAGGGTGCGGAAAGGAAACCAGAAGAGCAACACATTGCCACGCTCCTGCCTTAATAAAAATGGCGCGGCCGGCTGGATGGGGGGGAACCACACGAGTGCTGCACAAATCAAGGGCATATGCTGAATTTATAATAGAATAACTAGAGTTTGCAATTTTTCAATAGCCAAAGACACCAAAAAGTGCTGAAGTCCTTCCTTCTTTCACTGCAAATCGCTGAATAGTGACTATTTCTAACCTGTTAGCAGGTTCCGGCAGGCGCCTCCCGAGAGTGGGGTTGGGGTGGGAGAAAAAAGTCAATAGCCCCCATGATTCTGTGTTTATGGAGAGTGAAAATGGGCTGGAGGTTGAAGCGGGACCTGTCCCTCTGCCGACAGTAACTACATCCACGGGGCAGCACGGAAAAGCCTTCACTGCGGGAGAAGGGAGTCCTCCAGCGGCGCGAGCCACGGACGTGAACCCGCTCCTCAAGCTCCTGCCGTGAACCTGCTAAAACATCACTGGAACCACCAAGGAGAAACTCCTTGTTTACGGAGAGCTCTTCATTCCTGTCGCTGATGAGAAGCTCCGTTTCAGGAAAGAGAAGCCGGCTCTTTGCTGCCGGAGCAGGACGGGCAGCGCATTCGGTGCGCAGAGCCGGCGGTGCGCTCCACAGGTTTGCTCTCCCATCAAGCATCAAACACCACCATGGTAGCGCCAACCTCTTCCACAGCGCAAGGAGGACCTTGGAGGAGGAAACTCTAGGTTGAAAAACTCACCCTCTCACAAACACTCTAATCCTGCCCACACCATCGCAGAGGTGGCTCAGATCCGGAGATGAAGGAAAAAAGAGGAGGATTTAATTACTAAAAGGAAGACGGACTCAGCGAGAGGAAAAGCAGATCCATCGTTCCAAGCAACAAGACCATGAGAAGCTTTTGGCAGCGCCAACCAGAGATCCCCCTGCAAAGTCTGAATTACTTTTAGCTACTCCGCTTCCTCTAAGTAACGCTGAAATTCCCAAGGAAACTGGGTATCACCATCACCATTGGGTAGCATCTGATTTGTACGTGGGTTTTGCTGTTCAAAACAAGTATCATCGGGCTGGCAAAGTGGTTAATGCTCCGTCCTTGTTCCTGTCCCTCCAATACTAAGCCAGCATTATTCAAAGTCATTCTTAGAAATGTTTCACTATTCTGACTCGATTGGCTTAAAAATTTGCCTTGCAAGGTCGAACAGAGGCCTGCACAGACAACGCCTTCAAGTAACACTAGTGATGTCCCATGGGAGAACACCAGGAGATTCAAATCTGGGATATTCTGGTCTCTGTTTCTTCTAACAAGTGCGGGATTTGGAGCAGGGCACACACAGGACCCACTCAGGACCAGGACAAAGGTACCTGGGCCACGGCACGGCTTCTGATAGAAACCCTGCGTTACACCAACCCCTCCTGCACTACTTCCTTCAGAAACGAAGTCCTGCCACGTCTCACAATGCTCAAATTAGTGTGAAACAAGCTACAGTCATTCAACAACCATCGAGGACCCGAACTGTGGTCCTCAAGTCACAGTCCCATCCCTCGTCTCTCAGGGAGGGATTCCTTGGATCATCTTGGAGTCAATACTACTGGGCAACATGGTCTTGAACTTCTTCCTTCCTAGGGCTGCTCCCCCGACGTACCCACAGGGAACACCGCTAAACCCCTCTCCGACACGGCTTTTATCGGCTGCCTCAAGCTCAGCTCTTTCAGCCTGCTCCTTTCACAAGCTCTCGTCATCTCGGCAGCCCTTCATCCACCTGTGCAAGGAAGTCTCTCCGGAAAAATCAAAAAGCAGAATGACGCACGTGCTCCGGAACAGGGTTTCCCCAGTACAGCACTAACAACTCCGTATCTCAGCTGGAAATAGCTTTAGTGGTTTCTCTACAGATGGCGTTGCGCAGGTGGCTTCAGCTGACGAGATCCCACTTTATGGAATAAAACCTTCTCCTTGGCACTGAAGTATAAGGGCTTGCACCCTGCAACGCTGGATGACGCCTCGTTTCCACCACGCCGGTCCTCCTCGCACAGCATCCTTACGCTGACCGCATCTTCCAGCTTCGTCCTCATTAACTTGCTGCAGACACACACCTGCTATTGGTGCCAGAGTAATTAAGACTAATATTACGGAAATCCACTACTAACCTCCTGCCTGCCCCTCTCAGCACTACCCCAACATTTACTTCTTAGTCACTCCTTAGATATACATGCCCTGGTAGCCTTTTATTAACCATCATCTTCGCCTCAATAATTTTCTTCCCACACGACCCCGTGTCAGAAGTCTGCCGAAGGCCAGACAGGTAAGGGGCTGTCATCTAGAAAAATCAATGATCAAAGAGAGCGCCAACCTCCTCCGGAGGGACCACCACTGCGTTTTAACTGATTTTCCATTTACTCTGTATTTCTAAGCCGTCACTTCCAGTGAAACGGCTGTGGAGTGCTCCTTCCGCGCTCTAAAAGCTCCATGGAAAGATAAACCTGTGGTAAGAGCACTGAAAACCTGTCTATGCTAAGCTTTGCCTGTCGTACACACACATCCGTCTGCTTTTTTCCTAGATCGGATCAAGGCTGGCCATTGCGATGGGGCCACAAAGTCCTGCAGAAGGTTGTGGAGAACGGAAGCAAAAGGAAAGTTCAACGAGTTGCCATCAGCGCTATCAAATCACACCCCCAAGCTCTCTGCTTTAATTAAGCTTCTCACACAGCTCTGCTATTAAATTAAAGTCATTCTGGTCCCACCAAGGAGGCTGGTGGGACGCCCTGGAGGAGGGAGGAGGATGTGTCTGCCCAGGCAGGAACCACGTTTAATTGAAAAATGAACGTTGGCACCTTGTATTTGGTTTTCAAACCCCACGGCAGGCCCCGGGGCTGGGCGAGGAGCTGCAGCCCGGGGACGGGACAGGCTCAGTGCCAGCAGCAGAAGCCCATGGGCCCCCATCTTGCTGGCCCAGCTGCCACCACCCAGCGCAGCCCCTGGGGCACAACGCGAGATTTGTTTTCCCTCCCTGCCTCAGACCTTCCCGGTTTTAGTATTTACTAATTGATAAAAAACGGGGAGGAAAAAACCCTTTTTGTGTCAACCATGGGATTTAAAACTGGTAGCTCCTTTCCGTGCTCGTGGATGAAAACCGAGAAATGATTACGGCAGCCATCTCCCACTGCCTCCTAAACTCAAGGTATTCCAAAAAGCTACAAATTGGTTTGTCTGGAGTCAGCTCAGGGAGTAAATTCCCGCCTCTCCAGATCCCAAGGCTCTGTAAGAGGAGTGCCCGGCCCAGCCCAGCTTTCTGTCGGAGAAACTGCACTCAAAAGAACCCGAGTAACCCCAAACTAAAACTGGCGCAAACTACACCAGTAACCTCAAACCCAGTAAGCCGCCGTAACCAGTAAACTCATCCCAAGCACGATTATAAGTCTGAAAGGGAACGATGACATTTCAGTTCAGACTTGTTCTCATTTCTGTTTTTAATTACACTGGCCTCTTCTTGAGCATCTTTTTTAAAATAACCCATATGCTCCTGAAGTCACTTCTTAAATTAAAGGTTATTCTACATTTCGGACTCGGGATTGGAAGAAAACTGCTATTTTTGATTGCGCTTCGTGAGGATCAGAGGCAACAAAGTGACCCAAGAGCTCGACTTGGGAAGGGCGAGCGCAGCGGCGATGCCCGCTGCAGGAACAGGGTTCAGTGGTGATTTGGCAGCGCTGGGCTAACGGCTGGGATCTGTGATGGTTTTAATGGTCTCCTCCAACCTAAACGATTCCGTGATTTCGAGAAAAACACAAGTTTGACAGTAGGTTTAAAAATACTGCCACAAAAGACTTCGTAGGGTCCATGTTCTTTCTCCTATAGAATGAGATGTTTCAGCAGTTTCTCGGGCAGCGTGTGACCGCAATCAAGGATTTTAATCAGAAGCGCTGCAGCTATGTTCATTTGACTTCGGCCACTATTGGCACCCTAAATCTCATCCTAATATTTTCTTTTATACAGTGTTTGACGACTCTTTCTGTAGCATCAGCTGGCCATCAGCCAGCAGGCATCCCCCCCCCCCAAAAAATCTTTACAAAGTCGCCAGTCAACTTCAGGTGCTTAAATCATGCTAATTTGAGTACCTTAAAGATCTAATAATCACAGGAAATAACATGAAAGAACAATCCATCACTTGACTGAAGACACAGAATCGATACGAGGCACACGTTAATAAAATCACCCTGGGATGGACACGGGAATCGCTGCCGACCTCATCGCGCTGCCGCAGAAGAGCAGGTTATGTTGTTGCAAGAAATATGAAGTCCATTTACTTATTTAGCGCTTTTTAGCTTACAAAATCTCCAAGTCTGTTGCTCATGTTACACAATTGAACTATTGCAGCACGCTAAAGGTTTCCCACACGAAAATAATGATTTAAATCGGTCTGAAGAATCCTCCAAGTCTGGGGTTTGGGGTGAATTTGCTTCAACAGCCGTGATCCTCCTCATGGGTCGGTGGCAAAAATCCCTCTCTCCATCCCCAGTCCATGGGCAGAGACTTTTGGATTAAAAGAAATCAACAGCTCATCTACAGCCCAGGTTCCTCCGTGCCCGTCCTGACCCAGCGCGTGACAGATGGAACTGGGAATAAAGCCCAAAATGTTCTCCTAACGGTGCCAGCTTCTCACAGATAATCCTAAGCAGACTCCCAACGTAACAGAGTCAAAAATCCAACTGCAACACAGGTTAAATATGTAGTTAAATAGGGAAATGCCAAGTTTTACCCTGCAGGCAGGGTCATAACTGGGCCCAAAAGAAAGTTTTAAATGAAGTTCAGACCCGCTGGTGGCAGAGCCGTACCAGTAAAGCCACCGAGACTGAAATCCTTTCCTCCGAGGCTGCCTTGGTCCAAAACTTGCTTGCAGCGAGCTCAATAATTGCTATGAGACTATTGAACGGCTCACACTGAATATATAATTTCCCTCAGTAACGACCTATGACAGAACTAGCGAGTTTCTGGACAGTGATACATTTTTGGCATCCCGTAATATAAACACAGACCTGAAGGTAAGGTCAAGAACAGAAGTACCTAAATAAGACCCTAATTCCCCACGTTGCCCAGTCATCCCGCGAATGTTCCTCCGCCGCCGCCTCGCACCACAACCCCCTGCCAGGCAGGGAAACCCTCTCGCTCTCCCTCCCATGACACCTGCCCGCGGGCAAACGAGCGCAAATGCCTCCTTCTACCTTTTAAGCCTTTTCTTTGTCCTGCTGTGGCAGGACGCCTGCCTCCACGCTGCGCTCTGAGGTGGAAGGAACAAAGATCATCAGGTTTGTCGGGTGTCTGGGCCCCCTTCACACACTTACCCGCTCTCCTGAGACAGCACTTTCCCAAACGTCCTCATCTCTACAGTATTAAACTCCCCAGGAGCGAAGTGAGAGCAAAGTGATTCTCCTGGAACAAACCTTCCGCGACTTAATCCCCTGTCCCAACATCACTGGAGTTAATGGGATATTTTTCCCTGTAAACTTGGTGGAAATAACCTGTTCCTTCCAAGCCAGGAGAAGGAATAGTAACCGAACCTGGGAGAGCTTTCCTGCGCTTGCCGTGCCTCTCCTCCTCTTCTCCACCCATCAGAGCCGCCTCTGGCCCCACAAAAGCTACAAGAAGCATCAAATTCAGTCCCCAGGGGAAAGGGGTCTGGCAAAGACGAACATAGCGTCGATAGAAAAGACAACTTTGGACACCTGGGCCAGGACAGAAGGACTCGTGCGCCCGTCCTGGCGCTGAAGAGGTCCCGCCGGGGAGTTCTGTCACCCCACTAAGAGCTGCCCAGGAGTTTTGTGAGCCAGAGCTATTCCTAATTTTCATTCTTCTTGATGAAATGGTTCCTTGCAAAGTCCAAGTCACGCACCAGGAATACTACAAAGACTCCTAAATGTTTAGCTTCCACAGGGTGAGTAAAACCAACATTAAGCAACGCAATAGTAACAGGTAACCAGGTGTATCGCGCAAGAAACCCGTGAATTGGAAAGAATTTGCCTTGCTCTGAGCTTGGAAAGTCGGATTTTCTCAGGGATGCGAACGCCTGGTTCTCGTTGGCGTCTTCAGCTCAGGAAACTTAATCCACCAGCTACTTTGAGAAACACTCCACAAGGTTTCTAGCGACTCGAGAAGGCAAGCACATCTCACAAATACCTGGCCACGATCTCTACCGGTTCTCCTTTCCTATGCTAACGGCGTTAGGTGGGGTGGTTAACGAGGGCAGTGACACCAATCCAGAATTAAAAGTGTTACTCTGCGTTGCAGGCAGCTTGTTAGCAGGGTTATGCACGTGCTAGTTATCTACCAACCGGGCTGGTTTCGAAGCCAGCCTTCGTTCCGAGTTAGTGGGTGAACTACCTCCAACCACCCGCCTCCCCCAGCCAATTAGTTTAGGATGATTAACGAAGGGGCAGGGTACTGTACCTGGTGATGGGCAGGTCGAGGCCCCGCTGCAAACTGAGGAAAGGCGGGAGAAACAAACACAAAAGGAAAGGCACAAAGAGTCAGAAAACACCACGACGGAACCAAAATGTCACACTCTATGCAAAATAAACCCACAAGGAAATTTAAAAAAAAAAAAAAAAGAAAAGAAAAGAAAAACAAACCACAAAACAGTCAAAAGCTTTGCTGCAGGACAGGGACAGACAGGTACTGAGATATCAGGAGGGAACATCGCTTACGGGGGAAGTGCGCTGCTCGAGAGCTGGGAGACAAACAGCCAAAGCTGCTGGTTATTTTAAAGGCACTCTAGTGTAGGAACGCGGGCATTCCTGATCCTGCCTGGGGGAAAAACCACCACCAACCACCCAAAAAAACCCCGCAACTTAAAACAAGCAGCAGTGGAGATTTTAAATGGCTTAAGGTGGAGGTTAAATGGGTAAAGCAGCTGGACTCCGAGCCGTTCCAAATATTTGGTGGGAGCGGAGGAAGGAGCCCGCTGGCTGGAGAGCACCCAGGCAGGCACCGCGAGCGCCGGGGGAGCCCCGCCAGGCAAACACCAGCCATTCTTTGCACGGACACACACTGCAAGTTCATTTTCAGCTTATTTTTTTCCTGCCACAATCACAATATAACCCTCCTTAGGATCTGGCCCCCCCCAGCTGGAAGTGGAGGCGCCAGGTTAACCTTCCCGTCCCCCTCCAGCCGGAGGCAGCAGCAGCAGAGCTCGGCCGGGGGACAGGAGGTCCCAGTTGCCAGCCCCCAGCTCGGGTCACCCAGTCACATCCCACCCACTGGGGTTACGCCCGGAGGAAAGGAATCAGAATTAAAAGCATTTTCCAATAAAGTAACTGATTGTTAAAACAGAAATAAAGATGAATGCAAGAAATGGAAAACAGAAATAAAGATGACAAGGTAGACTCTTCCAGGAGCTGTTAGGTCTTCAAACCCTTAATGCTCAGTGTAATCAGAGCTCCACAGGGAGAGCAGAGAAATCTATTGATAATAACGCCAATAATTAAACACAGCAAATGAAGTTAGACCTCTGCCTGTGGCTAGTTGTGATGGCTGAGTAACCCGGGGCACGTGCCGAAGCGCAGGGCACAGCCCACCTCCGCCAAGTCCTACTACAGGGACTCGCTCGGTTTACTTTCTGCCTGAGAAGAGCGATCAAAACTGGCTACTAATTATTGCTTTTCTTAAATAAGAGGGTGTTTTTTCACTAAGAAAAAGTGGACTGGGGGGTTCACTTACGGCCCTACCTCCCAGCTGTTTCAGTGCCATCAAACAGGAGAAGCAAAGTATAAATATTCCCTGGTCCAGCTGAATTTCTCCTTTATAAACAATTTAATCGCCTATCTTTAAGATTTCCAAGAAGCAGCCTACTAATATCAGTGTTTATATATTCCTTCTGCCTTCACTTCATCCCGGCACTCGGATGAAATGTCATATAAACCCTTCAGAAAGGAGAAAACATGCACACACAGACTATTTCTAGCCCAAGAGTTTGTAAAGAATGACCTGATTCACCAAATTGAGAGTTTTCCCACCCTTGAAAGTTTTCCCTAAGCCTTAAAGAAAAAAAAAAAGACAAAGCGTGATCATCTTGTAAGAGTAAAGAGCTAAAGTGTCTATTTTGGCCTCAACAGGAGGAGAAGAGCACCCGGAGACCTGGTGTCCCCCCAAGGCTGGGGACGGAGGGGACGGTGGCTCCTACAGCGCCGAGGGACGGGCACCGGGATGAGTCTCAGGAGGTGAATGTTCTTCAAGTCCTGATTTTCTCCAGAAGAACTCCTCAAAACCAGCTCTAATTTCTCATGTTTGACAAAAAGGAATCAAGCTCAACCCAGCAGGGCCAACCCAAGGCTCTCCGGCAGGGCTACGCACTCCATGTTATACACCGGCGACAAAAAGTGAATCAAAAAGAGAATGATGGGGTGCAAAAACCTCGCGCCGCTTGATTTGAGGGCCGAAGTGCCTCTCTCATCGCTGTTCCACAGAAAAGGCTGGTTCTCGCTGTGTTTAAAACAAGGGCCGGAAGCTGACACCTTAACAAGATAAAGTATATCCCACGGTGAAAAGCAGTATGCGTTACGAGGTGGGGAAAAAAAAAAGAATAAATAAAACAAAACCTCGAAGTTAGAGAAAAACACCCTAATCTATTTTGCACTGGTCACCACTGGCTATTGGTTTTTTATTTATTTTTTTTAATTAAAATAATTCAGGTCGATAGGATTTATTCCTATTAGTAGCTGTAAGCAACAGAACAAACTGTAGTCACTGCTGGCTCGGATTAAAACCAGACACTTTGGGGTTTTTTTTTCCTCTGTCTGACGAAGGTCGGAGAGAGAAAGGAAAATTTCTTTACGAAACCTGGGTCCGACATTTCTGCCCCCCACACTCTCCACGGCCCCCAGCTCCGCTTTGTGCAGGGCACGTTCTCCACCTGCCGATGCCGAGCTGCCACCTCCAGCCTCTCCGAAAATAACCGTTCTGGATCGCTCAAACACCCTCTCCCATCACAGCTTTTTTTTTTTTGGCAGACCTCCTAGAATTGGACAGTTTGTATTAAAAAAAAAAAAAAAATCACCTGGCGCTCAGGGCGGGCACGGGCAAGAGCTAACGGAGAATTTCCAGTAGCGCTGAACGATTCTGATTTTGGTTTCCTTCCCCAAAGCTGCACTTTGAAATTCTCCGCTACCGGAGCGATGTTACGGCGCTAACAGGGAAAAACGAAGCCAGTTGGATTGCAAAGGCTGTCCTGGGAGGGACGGAAAAGCCTCAATTCTGCAAATTCCAATGGCTCTTGGATGCAGAAAGAGGACGGAGGATGCTCCGGCTGCTCGAGGAAGCGGGGTGAGGATCAACCCCGTTAGTGCCACAGCTATCGACCTACCCGCCCCAGCCCGGGATGGCAGAGACAGCCCTCCTCGCCCTCCCCTCTCCACCAAAAAAAAAAGACGGTTAAAAAATAAATTAAAAAAAACACCCCAAAAATATAAATCAAGCCCAGAACAAAATGCAAGAGTAGTTGAGGACCCGGCCAGTCTCGCATTTGTTTTGGGGGCGGGGAGGTGGAATGAGATGTTATGGGTGCGCTTTTAGTAATGGGGTGGGAATGGTCACTAGCAGAGCGATGGCAAAAACTGCACGCAGGAGGGTTTAAAAAAGAAAAAAGGAATGAATAGAAAAATGGCTGAAAACTGCAGACAAATTATTCCTCGATACGGGGCCAAAACCCTACAATTTAACATTTTCTGGCCAAATTTGCCTGGAGACGTTACCTGTCAAGCGGCAAACCCCCGGTGGCCCTGGTCTCTGTCCTATCCCAGGTCGGACCCTCCCAACTGCAGCTCAGCTCCGCACCTTGCCTTGCCCCTTCCCCCTGGCAGAAACTGCCCCGGTAGCTCATGCTTTTAGCAAAGAAGCAAATTCAGTGCATTTCTGTAGATCAGCCAACAAAAAAAAAATAAAAACAAAACTAAAAAAAAACCCCAAGATGTGGTAATTAAAAAAAAAATATAAAGAAAGAAAGGAAGAAATAAAAACAGTGCCATGGGCACAATTGCCTGCAAGAAGGAGTACAGTTTGTTATATTGCTTACAATGCAGTATTTTATCCAGCCTCTTCCAGCCAGGGACCTGTAAACCGGACTCTGTTCCAAAACCTTCCTCCTCTTCCAGTTGTCTGTGCAATGTATTGGCACTGTTCTGCTGGGCTGTCAAAGAAACTGGTTTAGAGATGCAGCTCTTCAGTCAGGTTTCTGCTCCAGTTCTAACCGTATACAAACTTATTTGCGTTTTTCAACAATTAAAGGTAAAGAAGATGGTTATACTTACTGAGAAAAACGGGTTTTTTTTACCATCAGTATCCTGCGTTACTGATCAGAATTGGGGAATAAGGAGTGGGGGGGGATCCGGTTAGAAATTCGCAGCTGTGCGCAACCCAGAAACTTCATCAGAACTGGCGTTAATTGGCTTGTTCATCAGCACAGAGGTTAACGGGCCTCAGAACTAACCCTCCTGTGAGTCCCCTGGAGGCGAAACCTCCAGAAGTGGGGTGAGTTGCATCCGTGGGGCTGCACGGGGCGGGGGGGAAAGCTTACCCTGTGTGTATCCATCTCTCTCTATACCTGTTCTGCGGACAGACAGAAGACTTCTGTCCGGGAGGTGTGAGTTTTGCCGAGCTTCGGCAGCCTTATCTCACTGCACCAAGAGAAGAGCGCTGGGAAGGGTGCGGCGGGTTACAGCTAACCTGAGAGCGTTACGACGCAGATGCGGATTTAAGAGGTGCAGGGAATCGCCGCTGCCTCAGCTAACCGAGGCTCGAGACATCCTGATGGTGAGCCAGCGCGTCTCCAGAAGCTGGGTAAGCATCTCACGCCCTAGGAGGGTCTCCTAGCACCCTGCGGAGCTGTGCTGTGAGCAGAGATTCCCCAAAAAGAGCCCGGTTTGGGGAACCAAAGTCCTACAATAGCAGAGCGGTATTACAACACACACCAAAAAAAAAAAGAAAGATTACCAAGGACCATCAAACCTAAAGTTGGATGAAAAAGGGGCTTACCACAAAAAGATGTGGGTACACAGAAGCTCTACGTTAAGCGTGTGAGCACCTACGGGATGCTCGGCAGTAACTGGTTAGAACTGATGCAGTGGCACCGGTGGGGAAGGAACGCCCAGAGGCCACCGGAGACCGAGCGCTGCTGCAAGGAATCGCTTTGCTGATCTTTGGCCTATCACTTTACCAAATACTTCCTTAAAGAGAGGTGGGGGCGGGTGGGAAAGAAAAAAAAAAAAAGAAGAAAAAGATTCTGGTAATGAATCTAAACTCTAAAATGAAGTGAACCTGAAAGCAACTGTGCTAAAAATAAATCGTGTTACTTGAACGTAGATGAGAATCCCTCCATCGCTTCTTTTCTGATGAGCCACTTTGGAAGGAAAATGACCCTACCAGGATAACGTCTGAAAAATGCAAATCACGATTTGCCATTTGGAACGTGCTTCCAGTTCAGTAAAACACACTTTCCAGAGAACCGGCTAAGTGCTACGGACACACACGTACACACAGAAACACACAAACGAGGAAGGAGGAGCAGAAGAGAAGGCAAACAGGGGCTCCCTTACCGGCGAGCGGGTCTGAGGCTGCGTGTTCATGGTTTGAGGGGCTTGAGGGTACACCAACGTGGTTGGAGCTGCATTCTGTCCTGAGGGGTAAGGAGCCTGCCAGGGAACAAGAAAAGTAAATATAAAAAGAGAGTATATCAAATGATTCATCCCAAAAGACAGGAACTGAACACGTTATCAGACGGAATCCTGATTAACGCTGCGATAAAGACAACATAATGACTGCGATGGAGAAAGCCTTCTCCATCAAGGACCCAACCAGTTTACCAACACGAGCCTGCGCTCCTCCAGTGCCGCAGCGGAAAACACAGCGAAGAGGCACGTTGACACAACACCGTGTCACCGATACCCTTTGCCGTCCGAACTCCCGGCCACGGACTTTCCAAAAGCCTCCTCTGAACCTGCTCCCAAGGAGAGCTGGTATTGCCGATAAATCCTCCAAAATAAGACAAGCGATCAGTAAGAAGCTCGAATGCATTTAATACAAGGCATTGCTGCTTTCAAGTGTTTGCAACACAATAAAACGGCCCGAAATCGTGACAGATGTAAGGCTGGCTTGTGTGAATTTTTCCTGGTTCCCCTGATTTCAATGGGCTATAACAATTTATACCACCAGATGTTCTCCCCCATGTTATTTGCCCAAAGTAACAATAAACCGGAGCTGTAGAGTTATACCGATTACGCATTTTAACGAGGCATTTAGAAATAACTTTTCAGAGCAGCTTTTTCCCTCTTTTTTTTTTTTTTTTAATGGAGTAACAACTCACCTTTTTAAAACAGTTTATTGTTGTAATGGCACAAACCCAAGCCATCACCCTTCAACAGCCTTCGCTTTCAAGGAGAATTAGCCCAAACTCTACGTGCTGCCCTGTAGCTCCTGAGCGGCCCCATCACAAGCCGCTTCTCCAGCTCCTTGGCTCTTTCCCCTTCACTGCCTACCCCTCGTGGTGCCCGAATATGGGCACTACTAATGGATATTGGCATTATTAATGATAACCACCATCCCTGCTAACCTCCTGGCTACGTCCCACCAGGTTTACTTGATGAGTCAAGGAGCTCACCAGGCCTTGGGTCTCCTCTGGGAGTTGTTTGGGCTCAACTTTATGGATGACGGGAGCGGATACGCTTAAAAACATTGCGATACCATGATATATTCACACTGCAAGCCTTGATGAAGAATCCCTTCTCGCCGTTGAATTTCATGGCCCTTGCATTAAAACTCAAGAGCAGGTCTAAGGAATAAAGGGAACTGCTTCGGTCCGTAACATGGCACTGCGAGAACAGGTTTCACTGCACCAGCCCTCAGGCATGTTTCAGGGTATCTTTGATTTGAACCGTGCTATATTTGATTTGAATAATCAAGTTTTTAAACAATAAAACTAAGTTACAGCTAGGAGGCCAAACCTGCTTGTATTAAAGACAGAAAAAAGAAACTTCAAAAACGTCAGCTATCAAAGAGGTGACCCAGCATAAAGCCCAAAGCTCCGTTTCAGGCAAATAGCTCGAGGAGCGGTGCAGGAACAACACAAAACGTGCTTTTTCTAGAAAGAAAGGTAGTCCTGAAGCCTGAAAAACTTCCGAGTCTGAATCAGCGAACTACGCCAAGTACAGCAGCCATGTTCTGGCCTTCAAGGGAGAGTCCACCAGAGAGTTGCAAGATGAAGGCTGTATGCTTTTAAAGGAAAGAAAGCAATTCAAGAAGAGGGTTTTTTTTAAAAAATAAAGTGGGTATAATAGCATGCCATTGGGTAAAGCATGTATTTACTTCTCCCTTCCCAGGCCGAGTCCCACAGCAGTCGCAGCCCTTTCCCACAGCTCAGCCTCTCCAGCCCGTTCAACACGAGCAACGGTAGGACGGGTTTGGAGCAAGGATGACTTCTTTTGGAAGAGCACCCAGTACATCTGGTGGCTGAAAGGATCCCCTGAGGGCCCCCGCAGACGCCCACCAGCGGCCCGTGCCCTGCAGAGCGTCCAGGGTACAGCTGGGGGCTCTTGCGTTACTTTTATTTCTTCTTTTTCAGCCCCAAACACAAAATCCCCGCCTGATCTCCTGCTGATCAAAATGTAATACAAGGTAAATGAAAACAGTGTTCAGAGACAATCCAACCAAAGAATTTTCCAAACCAAAACGTGGTAGCAGGGGATGAGGGGACTGAGTGTAGCCCAAAAACCGTCCCAACCCAAACACCTACTGCTGCAACGCCAATTCCTCCACACTCAGACTGATCATGAAAGAGCAAAAACTTGAACACAAATACACAGAGAGACACCCAAGGACAGAGTTCCTACTACACAAGCCACCTAGGCAGGACATTCTGTCATTTTCTATCCAATTTTCACACTGGTTTTTGGGTCAGAGATGATAAAAATGTACATCTCCAAGTCTATCACTAGATCTTCGCTGTGACCGAGGACGCCAAAGCACACTTGGTAGAGCATTTAGCAGAAGAACGTTGCTCTGTAGTAGTTCATATCAATACAGCAGCGAAGACTCTGGCTCAAGAGCAATTAAATGCTTTAATTAGCTCCTCCTACAGAAGCGGCAGCCCCCGGCAGGTAAAGCAGGGCAGGTTTTTCCCTGCCCCTCCTCTCCAGGAGCTCATTTGGTCTAATCCTCTCTCCGCCAGCGCTTCCCTCCCTTCTTACCACTGGCAAAACCTCCAGTTCATGTTAACAACCAATTTGCAAGAAGTCTTCCAATTTTATTGAGATGTCAGATGCAGCATCAATTATTTTCCCCTTTTATTTGAGAAGCGAGATTCTGCTCGAGCTGTTCGCATCAATGCCGTGTAACAAACTGTATGCACCACCTCTCGCAGCGGTAACGACGCCACGGCAATGAGCGATCGCAGCACGGCGTAGAATAATCAAGCGCTAATGAGACACAGGGAAGCTCTGGTATCTTCTCGTCCCCAACCTAGAGAAGTTGTCTTGCTTCTCAGTAGGATCTTGCTGCTGACTTTTTGTGCCTGGGATCTCTGCCCAACGTGAGATTAAGGTTTCTCCTCTTGGAGGACCAGTGGCTTTCTGTGTCAGTCCACGCATCTCGTGAAGGGTCCCGACCTGACTCTTCATGTCCTTCCAGCCAGCAGCGAGCACGCAGGGGGAGGTGACCGCGTTGGGAAACGTTATGAAGACTCACATGCGTATGGACCAGTTGGCCACCAGCTCCTTGTGCCTCCGGCTCTGCATCTCAAGAGAATAAACTTCACCCCAGCGGTTTGAACCGCTGCTCCCAAAGCATCTCAGCGAAAATGGAGTGCTGTGTTCAGCTCTGGAGTCTTCAGCACAGGAAGGACACGGAGCTGTTGGAGCGGGGCCAGAGGAGGCCATGAAGATGATCCAAGGGCTGGAGCCCCTCTGCTGTGGGGACAGGCTGAGAGAGCTGGGGGAGTTCAGCCTGGAGAAGAGAAGGCTCCGGGGAGACCTTGGAGCCCCTTCCAGTCCCTCAAGGGGGCCTACAGGAAAGCTGGGGAGGGGCTGTTGGCAAGGGCATGGAGCGACAGGACGAGGGGCCATGGTTTAAACTAGAGCAGGGCAGGGTTAGATGAGACATGAGGAAGAAGTTCTTTCCACTGAGGATGGTGAGACACTGGGACAGGTTGCCCAGAGAGGGGGTGGAGGCCCCATCCCTGGAGACATCCAAGGCCAGGCTGGATGAGGCTCTGAGCAACCTGGTCTAGTTGGAGATGTCCCTGCTCCCTGCAGGGGGTTGGACTGGATGGGCTTTAGAGGGACCTTCCAGCCCAACACAGTCTATGATCCTATGAAAAGAGAGGAAAATACCCGCTGTTCTTCCACTTCTTCAGGCTCAGGAAAACACGTTTTCCTCAGGCCTAATTTGCACGCAACAGAACAAAGCCCAGGTTGGATGAACCTCCGCACCACCCCCAAAGTCCTTGCTCACCTCCAGAACGGCCAGGGGTTTCTTTTAATCAACCAAGCAAAAGGAAACTGGAAAGATAGGAAGGGCAGCTAGGGTTAAGCCTAAAAAAAGTACAAGTTTCAGCAGAAAGACTGTAAAATGGGCACTTTTGAATACAACACCAAGGAGAGCGATCCCATGGATAAGAGATGTAATTTCTGCCACTGGCAGGGCTAACGCGCGAATGCAAGACGACGCAATCTAGCGTTAAATTTCCTTTAGTATTTAAACTCATTCAGAACAGGTATAAAATTAAGTTATGAACAAAGAAAAAAGCACGCCAAGGCTTAAATAGCAGCCACCGAAGGGTTTCTGCTCTTAAGCCACCATCAAAAGAAGGTAATTTTGGACAGTCGATGCTGTTTCTAACCCAGACGACAGCACCGGGTGCTGGATTCCCAACAGTGAGGAACAAGCACAACACGAATCCCACTGAAGAAAACAAGTTATCACCCAAATAAACCCAACTGACAACTATTACAAACAAATCCTTCTGCTCGGCATGCTGCAAACCAGACGGAGGGGTGCCTTCACCAGTATTTGTGTTAAAAAACATAGTGGGGGGAAAAAAAAATGAGGGGGGGGAAAAAGTGGTTTATAAACTTCTACGGGTACTAAATTCACGTGTAAGTACATGGTAGCCTTAAAAAAACCTGCCAAAACAACTGACAGAATAAATCACTGCCCTCTATTGCTTTTCAGAGAAGTCAGATGACTAAACGTATTGCACATATTCATCCCTCAAAAGGACTTTTTTCTGTGCCAAGCATCTAAATAGGTACACAAAGTAATTATAATCACATGCAGTCACGCTGGAAATACGTGGCTTTTATGGACCGTGGTGAAACACCGAGGATGAGGTGAGCAGAGGAAGAGATCAGAGAGGAAACGCTGCAAAAATTCCTGAAATAAACTCTCACAGAGGCGAAAGCAGGGAGGTGAATATCGCTCTGCGTAAAAATTTCGGTTCAGAAGCGTCTAAACGCTGGCGTGGAAATCCCTGAAGTTCAAATAATTCCAGCCCCCCGAGCTGAACGGAAGGGACGGAAGGGACGGCTGAAAAGAAGCTCCGCTTCCCAGGCAGAGCAATTCCTTTCCCTTAAAGCTTTCATCCCAGCGATTTTCTCTTTCAGCTGTGGCCATCCACGGGGGGAGGGCGATAATAGTGTGTGTTTGTGCGTGAATTCCTTCAACTTGCCGAGAAAAACCCTTTCTATCCCTTTTCTGTGCAGTTTCCGCCTCGGGCTGCTGACTGCGCTAAGCAAAATTAAAAAAAAAAGAAGAATTAAATAAATAAAATAATCACTACTAACAAAACAAACGAAAAAAGTTATTCTTAGATCAGCTCCCCAGCTGGTTAATAAACACGGAGCCTGCTGCGTAACATGACTCCCCGGGTACTGACTGTACTGGGAATAAACAGGCAAAGTACAGGCACCGGGATCAGAAAAAGCTGAGTCACGCAGCTCTGCCTCCCGCAGCCCACCGAAATTCGGAGGTTTTTGGGAACAAAACTCTTAAATCCCCAGGCAGAAAAGGGGTCCTTCGCTGCGATTCCTGCCATCGGCAGTGCAGCTGGGTCTGGCGTGGGAAGGGGTTAAGCTCCCTCGCTGTTTCTTGAATCCTTCCCTGATTTGGGACAGATTTGGGCTGGGTCTATATTTACTGAAGTTCCCCAGGAGGAGGAGAAGCCGTCAGGGAGTTCCACCACATGACTGTGACTCAGGAGCTCGCCGCTCCGTTACCGTCGCTATCGCTGTGACCTTGGGCGAGAAAACCTTCGGACTTCCAGTTACGTCCCAGGAACACCAATGCAGCGACTGCGCGGAGCTGAAACTCCGCCGAACGCCAGCAAAAAAGCTTTCGCCTCTCTGGGAGGAACACGACAGCGTCAGCAAAATGTTTTACAACAACCCGGAGCGCGTGGGGCCACAGGCAGCGCTCGGCTGCCCCAGAGTAACCCCCAAAGGTCATTTTTCCTGCGCAGCCGCAACAGAAAGCGATGAGATCCTCACACGTGAATAAAAAAAATACGCTACCTTGCCGTAAGTGGTTTATCCCTCATAGTTTCGGCATTCAGATCACTGCACCCACGACCGGGAAGAACCCAGCTAAAAGCTGACCAAAAGTCTCACCGCCCGGCCATTCGTAAAGATTTTTAATCACTTTTTTTGTTGAGACAATAAATAGCAAAAAACATCCACCGGTTGGAAATGGAGGATAAAATTGCTGCAAGATCCATCCCTGCCCCCCAAAGATCCCCCAAACGTTTCTCTGGATGTAAACGTGTTTCTGCACCACAGTGGTCTTCTACCAAGACATCCACTGACCCAGTAAATGATTAAAGCCACAGCAGGCGGGCACTTCCAGTGACACTCGGTGTACTTCAGACCAAGGGGTCCTGTCCTTAAATTTATAATTTCTTATTTATACAAGCTCCCTGGCACAAAATGCGGCCACCCCTGGAGCGAGGTACAGGAGAGAGCACGACAAGAGTCATCGGCACAATCACTGCACGGGTGTTTTTATCCCTATTTTTAGCAACGGGAATCGGTTTTCCTTCCCGCTGCTGCACTATTTTCCCGGAGGAAAACCCCAGCGGGGACGGCGGGACGATGCAGCGGCCCTTGGGGCTGCTCTTACAGCCTGAGAACGCGTTCCCTGGGACACGGGCCCCGGATGGCAGGAGGTTGGCTTCGGACGCAGGTGAAGAAATCCCCCGCAGTCGCACAAAGCGCCCCTCGGTTCACATGTGCCAAAGGATGGTGCCAGCGAGGACACGGCTTTGGATTCTGAATCGTCGCCGGTTTGTTGCGATGGGTTTGCTCTGCCCTCACACCGCCGGGAACCCAATCCCTGCACTACCCAAGCGACTGCAGCCGGGCAGCACTCAGCAATCCCTCAGCATTCAGCTCTTAAAAAGGAAGAGGATTATAATTTAAAACCTGTATCTTCATTTCCACCTAATGAACTCGCCCTCAGGCAGGCGCACGCCAGAACAGCAGTTCTTCGGACCGCTCCTCCTACAAACCCGGCACCTTTACTTTCCTTCAGGCTTTGGTTTCCGAACGGCCGCAGCGCCAGGAGAGGCGTGTGCCAGCAGGGACTCACGGTGCGGGGAGAAGCCGGTCTCCTGCCTTCCCCCAAATCTGACTCTTTGCTCCCATTCCTGCGCTCTTTCAGCTGCTCCGCTGCCTCCGAGTGACTGTTTAAAAGTTTAAAACTTCCAAAGATTGAACGTTACAGCAAGATTATATATATTTTTTTTATCTGATATGAGAAGCGGTGTTATTGCAAGGCAGAGATAACAGCTCCAGCCAGAGCATCCGAGAACAGCCCAGAACCTCCTGCACCTACAGCCTCCGAGACACACCGCAAACCAAAAAACCTCATTTCTCCAGCCGGGTGCTGAGCTACGAACACCGGTAGCATCGAGTGGAAGGGATGAGGAGGTTCCTGTTCTTGCTGTCTCCCCCTTGCCATCCTCCCGGGGCTGCAGCACCCAGAGCAGAGGTGACCAAACGGGAGGTGAAGCAGCTTTTGACTTAAAATTAGTATCTTGGCAATGGACAAAATAAAATACTTCTAAACTAAGTTACTGAGCTCCCAGCGGTGGCATCTCTGGAGATGCCCAAAATCCAGCCACCTCACTGCGGAGTTAGCACCCTGCGGGAAGAGTTCAGATAGCAAAGAATTAGATTTTTATTCCCCCTGCACTCTCAAACCAACACCACGAGAAGCCAAAACAGCCCCAACGAGACCTTCTCGGCATCTCTCTGCCCCTCCAGCCTCAGCCGCGCTCAGGGCAACGTCATTTAGAAACACGCCCTTTGGTGACAAACGCCTAACAAAACCCCCAACACCTCCCTCATTTCGGCAGCCTTCCCAAAAGCTGCATAAAGTCCTGGGGCAACGAGAAATAAATGCCAAAGCAGCTCCCAGAAGTGCTGCAGGAGTGACCCCTTCTGACACCCCAAAAAAGGACCCCCGGACCGGTACCAAAGTCACCGCAGCACCGGGAAACCGGGGCCCCAACCACCCCGGGTTGGTTCCTGGGCTGAGCACAAAAACACGCCATTACTCAGCTCCGGCACTACTTTTTGATTTTTACTGCTATTTCAGTAACTAGATAATTCAAATCTATCTTGGGTTTCCCCCCCGCCCCCCCAGCGTGCCCAGCACTCAGCAGAACAGGGGCACGGCAAGCGCCGAAGCTGCTCTCTGCAACGACTTGTATAATGTGAATAATTTCAGTACGGTAGGGAAAAAAAAAAATAATCTGTAATCTATCTGCAATGCTTAGAACCAGCTCATCTGCAAGTATTACAAACAAGGATGGAGAAGCCTGAATTATTAAATTTATTCATGTCAGGCCCTCTCAAATAATGCATAAAATCATATTCCCACACCAATCCTCTGAACTAACTGTCCCAGCTTTAAAAATAGCACAAAAATGATTAAACCAATAAATAAGGACAATTTCCCTCTAAATGCTGGTAGTTTGGCTTTCGTTATTTACAACGATACTTCAATTGCTTATCGTCAAACACGCTATCAAATGAATTAAAGTCCTCATCCACAGCTACATGTTCGAATATGCAGTCTTTTCGGTGTATCAAGAATTTCAAAGTTTTTAAGCAGCTCGTTTGCAAATTCTCCGGCATCACTGAAATCAGCTTGTCCTCATTACAGCGTCTCTTAAAATAAAAATACGTGGCAGTTTTACCCTGCTGACCCTCTATAAAGCAGTGCTGCTACTAAGATGCATCAGTAGCTTGAAAATACTCTGGGTTTCTGCGTGTATCGGTGCCCATTACTCGGGATACCCAAAGCCCCGTTAAAATCAGCGATGCAAGTACCACAGCTCTTGTGTGACACTCAACAGGTCACGCAGATTAACGGTTTCCACTTTAAAACAGAATTTAACACAATTATAGTGCAAAAACCCTGCTCCTGCCGAAGGGGCTGGGATGGGACCAGCTTGTGACACCGGTACAAAGTCTCTGCACGTGGGATTTGTCAGGAAGCTTCAAGGTTTGGATTTGGATGGAAGCAAAGAGTAAAAGGGAACTGTGACTGTTTGGTGCACTTATTTAAATACCTGGGCTTTTTACAAAAGGCTTTTCCTCAAAATGCCAGACACTCGGTTAGCTCCGGGTGCCTCGCCCTGTAAAGCTGGTGTGGATTTTAGGGATTCACCAAACTGCAGACGAGAGTAAGAAGCAGAGAAGAGCCTGAGCTGCCATCAGCATCCTCCCTTCTCCTCCTCCTCACAAGCACATCGGCTTCCACCCCTCCCTTTCTCCCTAAGCCCAGCCTCCAGGAGAATTCCCCGCGTTGGTAAATATTAAACACAGCCTTACAAAGGATTAAAAATACCCCGACCCAGGAGGAATTATTTCTCCTGCGAATGCGGCTCAACCACTGTCACCTCTGGTTCTGCAGCAGTTTGTCGGGGGTGCATCATCTGTGTCACTACCCGCCCTGCTAAATTTTTAACAGCCTTTTTTACGGCTTTGTGTGATTTAGGGACAGGCATTCGAGCGGGAGAAGGCAGCCAGCTGAACGGGGAAACAGAGTCCCGAGTAACCGTCACAGAACTACGGGCATTTTTCCTGCTTTAACAGAAATAATCGGATTCCCACTGGGGGAAGGCGGCGAAGGAAATGTGGTTTCCTTTTCCCTGGACAATGAGAGTTTGTGCAGAGGACAATATAGACACAAGAGACGTGCTCCTTTCCTTCCTGCCTGAGACACTGCCTTACTGTTCCTGCAGGGATGTCACGAAGGAGGAGGAGGAAAAGCAAGACAGAAAGCGTCCCTCTCTGACACGCTAGCTCCCCAAAGTTCAGGCTTACCAGGTGCTCAACAGAATAATTTTATCAGCAGCTATACTGCTGAACACAGCCGACCCTTAACGCGGTGCAAAGGTAAATAAAACACACACTTTGTGGAGGAAAGAACAATATTTCTGCTTTTTTTTAAAAAAAAAAAGAAAAAAGGATAAGGGGCTGAAGCTGATAAGCCCCTGCCCAATGTCAGACCACAGCGATGTGGTCAGCTGAAGGCGCGGAGTGAAATATTTAAAGAGTGTAATTTTGAGACATCGGGGGGTGGCGAGATGTCCTGCTGGTGGCTGTCCCCCTCCCAAAGACAATTGTTTATTAAATCCATCAACCCAGACTCTGCCCAGGTTCAGAACTGTCGTTAACGAAGGCACGAGGGATAATGCCCCAGTAGATTATCATTCCATAACTTCTGTAAATACGAGTATGGATTTACTTGGCCTCTTACACAGGCTGAAATGACAGTCCCTGCCTTGACTGCAGCCCATTCCTCGCAGCCTGGGGGTGGTCTGGTAATGACCAATACATAATTAAGTGAATTAGTATTTTCCGTAGTAAAGGTACTCAAAAGTATTGAGCTTGCGCGTGCCTGTGTGTGACAGGGGAGAAATCCCAACATCCAGAAAGAGAAATTCCAAACCGCAGACCTGTGCAACTCAGCAGAGACTCCCTTAAGTTTACAAAGTGCCTTTTATTTGCCCAATAAATTTTTTTTTCCTGATTTAACTAGAACATGAACTTCGGGGATGAATACCTGTGCTCAGGAACACAACCTGTGGCCAGTCGAAAGCCCCTGTTCTCAATGCTACTGTCGAAAGAGCAGCAGCAAGTTTGAGCCTTTCCTCCACGACCCAACAAAAAGCTCCAAAAATTTGTGACCCTCTGTCTCTCTCTAACACTAGAATCACGGAATCGTTTTGGTTGGAAGGGACCTTTAACATCATTAAGTCCAACTGTTACCCTAACACTGCCTCATTAAGTCCAACTGTTACCCTAACACTGCCAAGCCCACCACTATCCCATGTCCCTGAGCACCGCGCCTGTCCGGCTTTTACATCCCTCCAGGGATGGCGACTCCACCACCGCCCTGGGCAGCCTGTTCCGATGCTTGACAACCCTTTCAGTCAAGAAATTTCTCTTAATATCCATCCTAAACCTCCCCTGGTGCAACTTGAGGTCACTTCCTCTTGTCCCGTCGCCCGTTCCTTGGGAGAAGAGACCATGGACGTTTCCATTCTTGAAGATATTCAAGAGCCAAGTGGATGCGGTCTGGAGTATCCTGCTCTAGCTGATCCTGCTTTCAGCAGGCGCTTGGACTAGACCATCTCCAGGTCTCTTCCAACCTCAACCATTTTAGCAGCCTATGGCAGCAAACAAATAAAACGTTCACATTTTACTGCGTTACACTGGAGAAACGCCAACACGTATAACTTTGTGCAAATTCGGACAGTTCAAAGCAACTAAATGAATTACCGGTTTTTAAGAGCACCATGAGGAGGGGTCTACGGAGAACGTGGGCACAGCCCTTCCAGGCTACAAGGAGCCAAAAGTGGAGTTACTGCTGCGAACCCTTTAGTGTCCCGAGTGGAAAGCAGCACACCGAGACGTCAGCTGGCAGGAGAACCGCGCTCTTGGCCGACTCCAAACCTTCACCCTGGTGGGTAAGGTGCCCCCTGCTGAAGGCAGAAATGCCTCCAGAGGCGATTCCTCAGTTCCCCAGTTTGACACCACAGCTAACGGTGGACTCCAGTAAGCCAAAGGATCCTTCTCCCCAGTTTTATCTACTGGCAGGGATATTTTATGCCCTATGCATTTATAAAATACGGACTGTGTAAAACTCTGATTTTTGGGCTAACTTTGGTGTTTATTGGGACATACTGCCTTCTGCAACATATTGCATGTGTTTAAAAACTACGCATTTTCTGGAGCATGTACAGAAACTTCCATTAAATTGCACGGAACAGAAGGTATCATTACAGAAGGAAAACCAGGATAGAAATTATTAAACATAAGAAAATGGCAAGTTGCCTCACATTATTTTGTCGTCTTATATTATGAACAAAAAACATGGTTCAACAAGTGGTAAAAGTCTGAAAAGCATCAAAACAAAGCACGGTCCACGTGACCGTGAGAACAGAAAACGTGCACAGAGAAGTCCTGAAGAAAGGGATCTGCAGAATTTTCAAACAGCTACGGAGGAGTTTGATTTTCTATTAAAATTACACAAGCTACTGGCAATTTTAAAACTGTTTCTGATTCACAACAGTATCACAAGCCAGAAGAAAAGCCTTTCCGCTCAGTCGTGCGTCCAGGATGCCGTTTTGTGGCCAAGACACCTACTGAGAGTGCCTTCTTACTCACAAAACCTCCCTTTACAGCAGGGTGGACGGGCCAGGGAAGGCTCGGAGCCAGGCGAGGGCTACTCCTGAAAGAGCAAAGCTCAAGCAGCAGTAGGAAAAAATCACGCTAACTTCCCTCCCTGGGCACACAAGACCACAGGGAGAAGTATTAAACACACCTCTCCACGCAATATTCCCCTGCAAAATGTCGTAGTAGCAGCGAGGGGGTGGGTCGGCAAGCAGACCTTGTCCTAACTAGACTCAGCATTTGGGCTGCAATCGTTCCTTTGTACACGGACATGATAAAATTGTACAGCTTTTTCTTTCTTTCCTTTCCTTGTAAGAAAAAAAAAAATACATTAAAGGCTGTTTCCAGTCCTTCTTAAGTTCACAAATCTTAAAAGCAATTCATTCATCCCGCCTACATCGTACCTTTTGAAAGCTGTTTCCAAGGTTAAATAATTATTAAAGTTAATAGCATTAATTGGCATTTGAAGCTACATTACGCCCTCCCCACCACCCCAGATCTCCTCTCACAGAATCTCAGACTGGCAGGGGCTGG
>VXBO01008875.1:223065-239186 GCA_013400135.1 Rhinoptilus africanus
CTCTCCAGCCTGTCCAGGTCTCTCTGGATGGCGGCACAGCCTGCTGGGGTGTCAGCCACCCCCCCAGTTCCGTGCCATCAGCAAACTTGCTCTTACACAAATTCAAAGAACCCCACCATGGAGCGGAGCATCCCTACACAAAAGCACCCCGAAGCCTGAAAGGCACCGAGCCCCAGACACGCTTTACATTTCCAGCAGAGATTTGCCCAGATTTAGGCTAAGGAGGTGAAAAGCACAGCAATGAACCAAAAATAATGAAATATGTTATATGAGCAAATATTCCCAGCATTATTAACCCAATCAAAAACCTACTAATCCCATTACAAAACAGAGGGTTCAGCTGCGCTTCCAGCAGGTCTTTAGCACAAAGGCCAAAAGAAGATTACGCTCCTGGATTTATACCAAATCACTCGCGTTTCCAAACCTCCACCCGCAGGCATGTATTCCCGCAAGCTCAGAATTCGCGAGCGGCATTAACAATACCAGTTGCGAGGAAGCCCGACCCGGATGTGGAGAAGCGCACAAGAAAAGAAGCGAGAAGTACGAGAGGTCAGATCCTTGAGCACTCAGAAAAAGACGTGAACGCACGTCTCCGCAAGGCAGGTTTCTTGCCCACAAAGGAGCATCAAGAGTTTGTTGTTTAAATTTGTCTTTATCCTCATTATCTGGTACGGAGAGAAGAGCGAAGGCACAGAGATGTGCTGTTTGGAGGTAGACGAGGGGCAGCACCCACGTGTGAATTTCTTCCTTGGTCGGATTTCTTCACTTACACAAGGAGAGTTCAATCTTCCATTCTGTGTCCACATCGTTGTGTCTGCGAAGACAATTCCTAATTAACCTCCCGAGTGACAACTGTACCTGCTCTGCAAGTCACGTGACTCTGTGTGGTTTTTAATTGGCATGAAATCCGCTATAATGGCGTCTTACATAAAACAAGGGGGTTCCCGTAGGGAAACGCTCTCGGGGTGAAGCATTCCCTGCAAAGCTCGGAGAATCGACTCCGACCAAGGTGTCCGCAAAAGATGGTCTCCCAGAACACAAAATGACGGACAGGGAGTTCATACAAATGAGACGATGAAATTAGGGAGCCCCCTGAGCTCCAGGGGCCATGGAGGTTTATTATTTGGCTTTATGCATAGCAAAGCATCCATGGACTCAGACAAGGGGGATTAGCTGGGAGAAGAGGAGCATAAGGCTGGATCCATAGGCTGAGGCCAATGGCATGAGGTTCAACACGGCCAAGTGCCGGGTCCTGCACTGGGATCACACCAACCCCAAGCAGCGCTACAGGCTCGGGGCGGCGTGGGTGGAAAGCTGCCCGGCAGAAAGGGCCCTGGNAGGGTTATTAACCATTGGCAGAGGCTGCCCAGGGAGGGGGGGGATTCCCCATCCCTGGAGGGGTTTCAGAAAAGGGTCGATGTGGTACTGAGGGACAGGGTTTAGAAGGGGTTTTTGTCAGGGGGGGTTAATGGTTGGACTTGATTATCTTAAAGGTCCCCTCCAGCCTCACCGATTCCGTGATAACACGTAGTTCACATGCCACAAACCACAAGGAGGGATCAGCCACCGTAACTCCAGCTACGTTCCAGGGCACCTGACATCGCAGGGCACGAGCGGGCAATGTTCCGATGAAATTACATTCCTCCTGCCGTTTCACTTCGGTAATAAACCTCACTTCATTAAAAGCATCTAAAATATAAATTGGGCAACGAAGGATGGGAGGGAAATACTGAATAAACATCACGGCTCTAACAGGATTCCGGCTCCCGTAGAAAGGATCTGAGATAACAAACGAGGGGCTGGGGGGTTGCCCGCGCACATGCCGCAGATGGCACACAGACCCGCGTCCTGGCACGCCTTCCCAGACCTTAAGGTACTGAGGAACGTCTCACTGCTATTACAAACGCTAATTTAGCGCTGGTGACATTTTTGAGGAGCAGAATGAGACCACAAAACTCTTCACTTAAGGCAACGAACCAGATGGTAAGGAGTTTCAGCTGGTACCGTCTGTTTTGGATTTAAATCAGCCACCTCAAAGTCAAGGTCTCCGTACACCACCATCCTGAGAACCCAGCTCTCGCGTACTTTTGTTTTCTGCGGGGGTACCTCGACATTGCTAGAAATAAATAAAGAATTATTAAACACAGCTGGTCAATAACTACAACAGCTTCAGAGGAAGGTCTCCATGGGTGCCACAGGGTGCTCCACTATCCAGATACTCCATCATTTTAGCCCAAGAGGCAGCCGTGGGCACGAAGTGCAGATCTGCTTGGTGCACAGCGTGTTCTTAACGAGAGCTAAAGCTTTCCCTGATTGCAGAGGAAATTCCTGGATGTTTGTTCCAAGCACGGGCCGTCGGTGCTTCCACACTGTGGTCCTGAAGTAAAAGAATCTCTCGGCACGCACGTGGGAGCTCGCAGGTTTAAAGCTGAGGCAGAGGAAGCCAAGAATCTTTTCCAAACCATTCCCCTCCTGCGCTGGTTCACCTCACACGCCAGAACACTTGTTCCTTGGGATCCTTCAAAACACTCCCAGGTGACGAGGAGGGATGAAGTCGCCTTCTCCTGACGCCCTGAGCTTCGCATGCTGCGCGGTACAACCAGAGGAGCCCCCTCCTCCTCTTTCCATCACTCGCTGGAGAGAGAGACACGCTTTGCTGCTGCCTCCTCCCAAGCCCCAGCCCGGCTGGTTTGGAAAAGCTACGCTTTCCCATTATTCCCGCCTTAAGGCACGGCTACACCATAAATTACTGTAACGTAAAGCGGGAGCGGGGAGGCAGATTTACAGCGTTTCAGCTGCTTTGCGTTAGCTGCTTGTGTGAAGGCTCTCTGCCTGCCCTGCACCCTCACATCCATCACGGGACGGGAGAGCTCAGGCAAACAGATACCCCGCGGTGCCGGCCGCGCTCCAAATCCGCGCCCTACCTCATCTCAGGGGAACTTGCTCCGGTAGCCAGGCCCAAGGAGAAACTTCTCTGCTCCTTTTTCACTGACTTCTCCTTTCCTCTGCCCCCTGAGAAAGCAAATATCCTCAAGCCAGCCGCTTCTGAAGCCCGCGAGCCAAGAGAGGAGGCAGAGGAGATGTGTCCCCCCCTCTCCCAGCCTGTACAAGGGACCCTTTCGCTCAAAGAACAACTGAAATATGAAATTTTATGTACGTGGGGCCACATCTGGCCATAACATCACTGCAGCAACATGTGCTGCGCATTCCCCAACGCCAGCGGAGTTCACCACATTCCTGAGAGCAGCAGGATGATTTAAAGGCCCTGGAATTTGGGAAGCAGGAACGCCGCCTCTCGCTGCGGGGAGGGGGGTGTGGGACCGTTTTCTCAGCGCCGCCAACCTCTTCTCGTTTCGCCGAAGAACTTAATTGTGAAGGGCAGCGAAGTGCCAGAGGGTGGTTGTTATGAAAGACTCCGGAGGAAGCGGAACAGCAAGCCTGCCTCTTGTTTTGGCTAAGTCAAATGGAAAAGGTAGAAGAACAAGTGAAAGAGACACCAAACCACAGCACCGCAGGACCATCTGCTTCTGGTTATTTAACTAAAGCGAACGGAAAGGCAGCTACAAAGGTACAACATAGGTTTGCACCTGACTTCTTCCCGGAGGAGACACTAAATACCGCCTCTGTCTCCTGCTCTGGGCTTCCCAAAGGCTCTCTGACCGACACGCCACACCACGCTTCGCCTCTTCACGCAGGAGTTCGAAGCAGCCCGGTGCCCAGCGCGCTGGTAAGGGACATCAGGTCCTTTCATCACCTACCAGCATTTTAACGTATTACCTCATCTCCCACCACTAGACTTACTGGAATGGGCGGTTTTAGAGCCATCGGCACGGCGAGGAGACCACTACGGAACCGCAGCACTTATTAAAGCCCTCCATTCTCCTTGGCAGCACAGCTTCCGCAGGATCCCCCCCGACATGAGGGGTAAAAGCGACTCTGCGGCCCAGAGGAGGGGTGCTGAGATGCTTCCATCAAATAAAAGCAAGGGGCTGGGCTCTCTGCTGAGCCCTGGAGCGACAGCTCGCACTCAGAGGGATTTGGACCACACAATTAATACATATTCTATTGCTCTGGCAAAATTATTTTTACATCTGATATCCGAAGCCCAAAAACATACGTAAATATTTCCTTCAGTACTGCCTAAAGAGCAGTGCCTGCCTCGGACAGACTCACTTTCATGAGTATTCATTAAGTCGCGACTCTGATGGAGAAATCAATGACCTCTTAGTCAGATTCTAATTCAGATGAAGTGGTCACTTCCTCACCTTTCTAATTGCTCTGTCAAATGAAGAACACCCCCCGCACCTCGCCATGCACAAGCACACACCCGTTAGGCACGACTGGACAAACGCAAAGACGACTTTTGCAGGGTGTTCAATCCCCAGCGTGGCGCGGGTTAAGGTACAGAGCGGTTTGTGAAGCGTTATATCGCTGTTGACGAAATCAGGGATGAACCACTCGTCAAAACCTTCATCTCCAAAGGGAAATAGCAGGGTTTAAGAGGTCCAAGAATCAGACAAAAAAGAAAAATTACAGCATGGAAAAACCTTCCAAGTGTTGAGAGATTTAAAGGGATTTGCTCGTTTACCTAAAAGAAAACAAATAAATGAAGTCATGATGGAAGTTCACAAAGCTACAAGTAGCCTGGAAATAGGAAACTTCCACTCGCCTTGTTTTTTACCACACGCACAAGAGGGCATTCGGGGAAACCCACAGGAGCAAAGCGATGGATGCAATGAAAAGGGAATACTTTCATCCAGCGCTCCGCTCAACTGGGGAATTTCTTACCATAATATAATACTGAAACTCAACACCCGACAGGGGCCAAAGTGAGATATACACAAGAATACTCAGAATTCTAGTGTTAAATTAAAAAAAACCAAAAACCACACACCACTTTGAAGTTTATCCAAACCTCTAACAGTTCAGGGGTTTGGAAAACTTCCTGTGGGGACAAGGAGCCCTGGAACTGCTTATGTCAAGAATCTTGAACCCCTTTCAAGCCTTACTGCTGGAAGTGTCCCACGTGGAGGCACTTCCAACTCTTCACCATCACCTCCAGCTGCCAACAAGAGGGTCAACTGACGGGACAACACAAGAGTGACAATACCCGAGGAGCGAGCAGACGTTGTGAATGAACAGAAACCATTATTTGCGCTGCTTTGCTACCGAACCACAGCTCCGCAGGTATCCCCCAGGGAAAGCTGCCCACACCTCACCCCTCCCCAATCCCAAAAGAGCGTAACAACCGACGCCTGGCCTGGCTTAGAGCCTTGGCTCTTGCTTTTTCTGTCTCTCACTAAGCACACAAGGCCCAGCCCCACACAGTCAGAGGACAAACATCTTGCCGGAGCCCTGGAGGATCCTCAGCTGACACGGAGGACGTAAGGTCAAACCACTCCTACCAGCGACATCGGGGTGACACAATCCGCCGCTCATTTCCAAGGCGATAAGAGCCGGCACAACAGGAAACGAGCATTTTCCCGGCCGGCTGGAGGGCTGCTTTGGCACAGAGCCCGCGCTCTACGTATGCACTGACTCAACAGGAAAATATTAAGGGAAGTAAAAAAAAAAAAGCCACCACCCTTGATTAGAATATATTTTTTAAAGCGGCTGGCTAGAATGTTCTCTTTCTTCCCCTCTTATCTGCCACATGATTAGCTTCCCTCTGTTGATGAGGTTTACCAGGAATGAATTTCTCGATACACGACACAAGCCAGACAACGTTTTAAGGTCTGCTCTGCAACCCTGCTCCGTCCTCCCTCTGCTCCGCGAGAATCAGTCTTCAAACCAGAGCCTCCATTGCCAACCGCCACCCAGCAGGAGCACAAGAAAGGGCTCCGCGACTGCTGCCTGAGGCCCGCAAAGCTCCTTGTGATCCTGAACGGACACCTCGGCCTCTAATTTCCCACTCCGTAAAGGATGAGCGTTCACACATTTTCAAACACGACCGCAGGTTTCCAGTTCTCCCACCAAGCGTCATCTCGAATGCGTAATATTAAGGTGACATGTTCCTTACTTGTTTTCACGCATCTCCCAGTCTAGAAGGTCAGTTGCAGTTTAATGTTTCATCCCAATTAAAGAGGTCAGCAGTGGGACAAGAAAACCAGCCTTTTCCCATCACGGCGATGGGCTGGTGGCTCTCGCCATCCCCTCGCCACAGGACACAGCCCTTCCCAGCCCGTCCGCTCCTCATCCTGCCTCCGCACCGAACCTCTCCTTCACGAGGAATCCGCCTGCTCGCGCCTTCCCAAGTTATCTCATTTATTCAAACAAGTAGAAATTAAACACCAGCAAATGAAACACCAGGCTTTCCTCTATCTCAAACCCTAGTGCTTTTACATGTCCCACTTTCCCCAATCCGGTAACTTTTGTCTCCTCCTTCTGCGCCCCATTACCCGTCTCTTTTGCCCCTTCCTTTTTTTAAGATAAGCTCCTCCACTCTCATGTCAACCCTGTAGAATATTCATCTAATAAAGACTACAAAAAGACCAATTTATTCCACACATCTTACTAAACGCTATTTCCCCATTCTTATTATAACTCCCATTTATCTCTTCTTCTGTACTTTTTTCACAATCAGTCCTTTGTCTCGCTCCTTTTATTAGCATTCATTTTTGTAATTCGTTTCACTGCCCCACTTCTTAGCAGAACGAGAGCTGCAGCATCCCGTACAAAACACTTGAAATGGAAAATCCCTAACAGAGGACATGGGGCACTTTTACAGCATTTTAAACTCCCCAAAGCAGCCTGACCCGACAGCAAAGCACACTCCTCCTCAATGACTATTTCCTATCGTTTTCCGAGTTGCTTTTAATTTCTGTTACAGAACCATAACGAACTGATCCTTAATTAACCTGAGCGCTACCTACAAGTCACTGCGAGGTTCCAGACACATAAAGACACTATTCATTAATCAAGATTTACACACCGGTGACAGACAAGACAGCTACGTCCAATTTTGAGCAGCAAAGCCAAGAATCGGGCAAGCGGAAAAGAGGGAGGCTGGGAACGCTCTGCTCCAACGCCGGGTCTTACCTGTGAGAGCCCAGGGGACGACGCATGTCCCGGTGGCGTTGCAGCAAGGTTTGGGTGTCCCTTATTTATTTCATGTGCAGTGTAAGGGGATGGGGCAGGAGGACCCGGTTGTCTTGCTACTTGTGTTACCTGTGTGGAGATAAACTGTTAGTAAAACATACCATTAGTAATCCGATCTGCAGAGATACTGTCATCTTAATTTTAAGAAAGCAGCTAGCAGCATCTTTGTATATATATGTAAAATAATCTATAGATTCAGCTAAGTGAAATGCTGTACTGTTATGTTAACTATTTATATGATTGAGGAAAACGAGGAAGGGTCAAAAAATAAGAGCAGCAGCTGGAGTCACTGCTGGAAACGTCTAGGAACTGGATGGGCTTTACTGCTGTGGTCTTGCTTTGCAATATCCCCTTGACTTCAGGCCTGGGATCTACTGATCTCTCCATGATAAGCCATATCAAACAATATCACGACTTTGCAAAGGGATGCACATTACTACCAGTGACTCAATAAACAACGGGAGACATCTGCACACTCCCCTCTAAAAAGGGAAAACAGAGGCCCTGTTACCTGAAGGGCTGGCCACGAGCAAAGAATGAAACGCCAAAGCAATTATTGCATGCACTTATCTCTTTTCTCAGCCTCTATAAAAAATTACCAACTAAAACACACGAAGAAAAAGGTTGTAAAATATATTCATGGCACATAGACTCGCTCCACTGTTCCATCTCCATGACGGAAGTGTATTAGATATACTTTATACAGTCGTTAAGGGTAAAAAAGGAGAATTAAAGGTAAAAAAGAATCACGTAACCATTGGGTGACAGCCCCCAGGAATTCACCACGATGACATTTTTGCCCTCCCTTCTCACCGACCTTTTCCCAGACCTGTATTTTGCCTGCTGAAAAGCCCCACGTCGCTATGGGCAGTGAAAAGCCCAACACAGGCAATTGTCCCCCAACTAGACGGGGCCGCTGCCGCTGCGTAGGCAGATGTGTGTGTGTGTGCCTATTTCCCCAAAAGCGGTAAAGGCGGCAGAAGGAAACCCTTGGTTCTTTAATGGAGTATTAGCACCAAGCTCCAAGACAGCAAAAGTTGTGGAGATGATGATTAAATGCTTTTCCCAGGTCATTTCACTGCACTCCCAGTATCGATGCCGCCACTACGTCACCTAAACCACTGAACCAGCTGCACCAGCAGCGAGAAGCACCACACGCAGTTCCTCAAGCTGGGAAACCGTCCAGGACCGTCCGCTGGGGGAAGATTTACAGCACCCTTGTGCTCGTCGGAGGAAAGGGTGGGTCAAGGCAGAGAACCTCATCCTCTGTCCCCAGCTGGATCCTCCCCTTCCCCAGGGGGGAATAATCTCTTCTTTTCGGGCTGATCCAGCTAGGCAGGTGTGCCTGCACGGCCTCCGTCGGCCGAATCCAAACTAGCGCCACAGAGCAACGTAAAGCTTTCCAGATCCCATCCCCAAGAAAATCAAAGTCTCCTACGTGACCCCTAAGAAAACCCTGAAAGACTCGTCGTGTCAATCGAGCAGCAGTCGGTGCCTAGAAGCGACTATGTACCATGATGGATATCAAAAAACGCAGTTAAGGGTGGGGGGGGGAAGGAAGCAAAAGCGACACAAAATACGAAGAAATAATTCAGCTGAACAGCCCCATAAGTAGGTGGAGTGCGCACTCATCACCAAGACGTCTCCTTCAGTGTGGCTTCTTGTGAAGAAAAAGAGGTTATTTTGCAGTAGCTGCGGTACTTCAAACACCGCCGGCTTTCATCTCCCCACACACGCTATTCCAGCTAAGGCCGGAGCCACCCGACATCCTCTGATCTCCACCAGCACCCCAGTCCCACGGACGTTTGACAAGAGGGATGGGGGCACTAATATTATCCCAGCCTAGTGTGAGCGTTCCACAGTCCTCTTCAGAAATTAGAAGATGCAAATAACCTAGGTTGGAGGCTAATTAAAGACTGCAAGGAACGCTGCTCTGAATCTGGAAGGCAAACGGAGAGGGAAGCTGTGCAGCCGCGGGAATGATGGTCCGTGGGACACCCTTGTGCAGCCCAGCAGACAGGGAGCAGACACATCATGGACACGGGACGGGACCTGCTGAAAATGCCACCAGCATCCTGGCCTGTGTCAGGAACAGCGTGGCCAGCAGGACTCGGGNCTCTGCAGCTCCCTGAAAGGAGGGGGGAGCCAGGGGGGGTGGGATCCCAAGGAACAGGCCACGGGACAAGAGGAAACGGCCTCAAGTTGTGCCAGGGGAGGTTTAGGATGGATATTGGGAACAATTTCTTCAGCGAAAGGGCTATCAAGCAGTGGGACAGGTTGCCCAGGGCGGTGGTGGAACCGCCATCCCCGGGGGTGCAGGTAAGGTGCTGAGGGACACGGGTTAGCGGTGGGCTTGGCAGTGTTAGGTTAACGGTTGGCCTTGATGATCTTAAAGGTCTTTTCCAACCAAAACAATTCTGTGACTCTATTTTTTTATTCTGTATCTGCTTCGAAAGCCTAATTAAGGCAACAGAACGATCGTAAAATCATACCATCTTGATGCTTTGGCAACAACGCACTTGGACAATATCTGATGGGACTCCACCGCTGACCTGACCAGACTTTTAATGCATCCCGTGGGGGAAAAGCTACCATTAGCCAAGCCCGGCTTAGCGGACCCCCCAAAAAGATGAGCTGCCGTCCCAGCAGGAGCAGAGAGCGCCTCGCACGCCAGCGGCAGCAGCGTGGGCATTTCCACACCTTCCTCTTGGCTCCTACAACCAACTACTCACAAATAAACTGAAATGTAAGATACCGATTTGAACGTTACCAGGTGATAAAGGCAGGCAGGCTTGCTGAATTAGTGCTTTTATTCACTAATTTTTAAAAAAATCAAGCAGGGAGGGACTCTACTAGCTCATCCCTTGTGCTACGGGATGTTTGCCCTCACAGTGCCCGAGGTTTGGGTTTCTGCCTATTAGATGGAATTGTGCAGAACATAAACTTGGTCTGTGATTACTACAGAAGCAAATATCCCTCTTAAATCTAGAGATTAAATAATTCTCCTCAAAATGTATACACGAAATTACACGTTAATTTGCTAGGGAACCACTTCCTTCCTTCCTTAACTGAGTAGCAACAGGCTGACTTCAGTTTTCCAGAATCCTTAAGCCTGTGTTTTAAAGAAAATAATGAATGAACACAAAATAAAATCTTGTTGGAACTCTTCCTTTTCCTTTTGAGATTAAATCTTTCGCTTTTAGCATCTTTCACAAGTTTTTGATTATTCTTCCCCCTCCAATTACCTAATCTCGGATACGTAGCTGTGTCCAGAAACTTTCAGGTTCCATCGGAATGGATGGAGCACGCCACAGAAATCCCTTGATGATGGGGACAAGAGTTTTTCATTAAGAACTGCTCTTTTTCCAAATAAGTTTTTTTAAAAAAGGGTTCAGACTTGGACAGAACCTCTTTCCTTCCAGAACTGAATTTATTCACGGCCTCCCCGGGTAGGGGCAGGAGTCGGCCTCCTGACCCACATCCTTCCCTTTAAGCACGGGGTGGCTGGAGCAGCTAATCCTCCCTAAGCTCTTCCCTACAGCCCTCTCTTCACCGCAGGAAGATCCCTTTAAAGGACACAAAGGCGAACCACAGCACCTCCGCTGGGCGTGAAATTATCAGGGGGCCACCAACGGGCATCCCCTGGGGGAAAAGCCACCAAACGAACCCCCAAAGAAGCCAACGATGGAGTCAAGCCTTAGTCAATGAAAATCTGGAGCAAAGAGGTTCTTCAGCACCTCGCCTTCCCGTTACCTTCCTTGTCATCAGTTGGGCACCTGAGACGAGGTGGTATCTGCGCCGAAGAGACACGGCGAGATTGCAATTCAGAGAATTTGCACCAGTGTTGGATCTAACCGGGCTACAGAAACTCTGCTGGAGGCTACACCCAACCACCCCCCACGCGCTTCTCTGCCAACTCGTACGTCGCTTGAACTCTCATGTCTAATGTGTTCCCATCCAGGAGTCAACGCTGTTCCTTAGCTGGAAAAAGTTTATCCCAAAGTATTTTCGGTCCGAGCTCACAGTGCGTTACGCCGCTACGAACCTCCACCGTCATCTGCCAAAAAAGGCTGTTTGTGTGAGAACCGGACATACCTTAACTCAGCCGTTTTTCTTATCTGATGCCCAGCTCATGCCTCACGCTGAATCTGAGGAGCAAACCTGCTTCTGATCATTCGTCCCTACGAATTTCGTTCCCAGCGGAGCGCAGCCCCCGTTACCCTGGGTGCAGGTACGCACAGTGGCCTCCACTATTTAAGGTCGCCACCGGTGCAGCTCCCTCTCTCTTAGAAGTCAATGCCTTTCCCTCCAACTCCAAGCCAAAAAGCTTCCTTGAATAGATGTCTTTGCAGTGTTTTTACAAAAGAAACAAAATTTCCTTCTCCTTCCGTTCCCCTTTCCAGATTCCACAGGTTTGGGATCTTATAGCAGATGTAAAAGTAACTGCATTCACTTGTAGGATAAGGAATTAGGAAACACCAGGCAAGAAGCTGCTCACAGGACAAAACCCAAATCTTTATGTCCCAATGCGGCATTCTCCTTTATTGACGAGGGGACGTTTTTACAAGGTAAGTTCTCTCAAACAACTATCTCCAACTGTGATTGGCTTTAATATAATTCTACTGATGGATTTATTAAAAAAACCCAAACCCCAGCCTATCAGTATTTTCTACAGTATACTATATAAAATAAATGACGACGATACATGGCAAGGTTAGGTGTCTCTGTTTTTAATACCAGTATGATTTCACAGAGAAAGGGGTTTTAACAACTTTTTGTTGGGAATTTTGAGCATCTCGGACAAACTTTGATTCATCTGAGAAATCGCGCTTTGCCTCTCCCTCTCCCCCTGTCTCCGCCCGACAGGAAAACGTGTTCCCCTGGTTTTATTTCAGGGGGGATTACTGGGACTCATAGTAAAAGCCACATGATTTTCCCTTCCCATTTTTTGGCAAGCGGCACGTAGTTCTGGAAAAAAAAAGAGCTCGGGAATGTGCAACTGAGGGCCTGATAATAAATGTGGAAGGGCATGGAAGGGATAACCGAATTCTTTTTCAACTTTATCTGACTAAAAGTAGCGGTTTCATCAGTGGGTTGCCCGTATCTGAAAGGACTTGCCCTCCCACCCCACGCATGACGTAGTGTAACCTACGGGGAAGACCCCAAGGAGCTGAGAGTCACCGCGCGGAGGTGTGGGAGCACAGACCTCTCCCTACCCCAGCCTTCCTCCCCCAAAATACACGGATTTGGAAACTGCGATGTAATCCCTGGGGAAACCCAAGTACGATGACCGAGCGAACAAAAGGTGGAAGCGACAAAGCAGCCCCTCTCCCATACCTCTGTACTACGCGACTTCTGTAAAATCCACACAAGCTACATGTAAAATCCATAAACTACAAAATGACCTATTTGTTGCAAACCCAGACCTTAAATACACGATGCCGTTACTAACGCAATAAATCACGGAGACCTACGATGAATGAGTTTGTCAGGGACCTCCAATCATGTGCCGCTTCCATCCTAATTCATTTTTTCTAGGACTTACTCTGAATTTGCAATCTGCCAAGGGCTTCAAATAGCAGCTCAAAAGGAACCCAGCTGAGAATTCTCTCTCCTCTCCCTAAAACATGACATTTTCTTTCAAACTTGTGTTTTCTTAAAGCCTAGAACCAAGATACAGGAATAGAAGCCAGGGCTGGGAGTAACATATCAAGGAGTGATATTTTTCCACGCTGAAAAAGCTATTTTAGGTCACCCTTCACAGTTACTTTTGTATTTTACATTAATTTAAATTTTTTTACAGCCATATGTTCCTACAGGCATCTGAATTATGTCTTTGGAGGAAAGAACTGAAAAAAAAATAACCTCCTTTTCTCCCCCAGAAGGAATTCAGACATTTTTTAAGTGGTTTTTAAGTGTTGTACGGGGTGTATAAAGGATAATATAAACCGAATTATTTAGTACAACTGTCTGTGCGTTTATGTTCTTTCGGGTTTGGTTTCTTCGCGTGTGTATGTGTGTACACCCATAGGTAGGGATGTGCTATTGAGGAGAGAGCTAGCAAAAATAATCAAAAACAGGTCGGCAGCTCGAGCGTGGCGATGCGCTGCTGTCAAAGCCACAAAGCTCCAAATCTTGAGCCCTGGCCAGAGCGGTGGCCCAGGCTTTGCCACCCACCGGGACGGACACCCACCGCCGGTGGCCCATCAGATCATCCCTGGTCAAGGGACCTACCCGCGAGGCTCTGCCTTCCCTTGTCTGATGGGTGCGGGATGGCAATTCTGCACTTAATCCCACCCAAAGCTCGGCTTTGCACGACTTCTCCCTGCTGGAAGAGCCCATCGCGAAACTCTGCTCTACGGCCCAAAAAAGGAAGGGGCCAAAGATGCTCCAGAGACGGACTTCGCGCGTGGAGGAGCCGGAGCTGATAACCCCTTCGGCAGTTCTTCATGCAAACAGGGGGAAGGAAAGAAACCCCGTACAGCAGCTTATGTTCTTCTATAAGCAGCTTATGTTACCGCATAACATTCACTGTATTTCTCCCATCTACAGCTTTTCTTCCTGTTCTCCAAATAATTAAAAGAGCAGCTTAAAAGCATCTTTTTTTGGCCTTAAAAAAAAAAGTTGCGGTATCCCACCAGAAAAGCAAAATATTACTTTCCCAGGGCTGTGCCGATTTAGCAAAGCTTATAAATAACACTGGGCTTCCAGCTATTACCATTCGAAATAAAGAAATGAATGAGAGGAAAACGCTATCATACATTCACAAATAAACATCGCCTCGTTTCTAAGCTAAATTTCCTCGATAACCAAGCTTTAAAAACAAACAGGTGGGACAGCGAGCCAAAAGCACCTATCTATCCCAAATACTCGATCTACGATCAAAACATTTCTTCCCCTGTGTAAGGGCATGTTTCACGCGAAAAACATAAATTTCTTGATTGTTTTTCTGATAAGAAAACTATTAGAAATGTGCAGCCGCTAAGATACTCCAAGAAACCAGCCTTTGAGACGCAGGAGGAAAGAGATGGAGCCAACAGAGCGAAGCTACGGCTGTAACATTTTTACTGTTAGGAAAACCCTTATTGGCCAAATAAAACTACAGATTTTTAACAAAATAACTAATGGACCCAAAAACCCCAAGACTTTTTTTCCCTATTCACATGCAGCAAAAATGGTCCTCACCAAGCATCATTTATTTCAGGAGGCAAAATCTGCCTTTTTTAAAATCGTATCTTTTTTAAAATTATATGCCTATTAAATGTATTGCTTCTTAAAAAACTCTGCCTTTTCCTTACGCTTGGAAAACCCGCTCTTTTCAAAAGCAAGGGTGCCGGCAGCGGATACTCACGGTGCTGTACACAGCGGAGACGGTGGGAGTGAAGATCCGATCCTCGAGGGGCTGCTGGACAGGACCTCGGGGGATCCTGCAAGGCAGCAGGTTAAGGAAAACAAGCTGGAAGGGTGGCGTTTGGGGGGAGAAACAGGGAATATAGCATCCATCAGCGCAGCCGTCACCTCCCACGCTCAGCACACGCACACAGACCTCCGAGGTTCTTGTGTCCAACCAGGCACCTACGGTCCTTCACAGCTCTCCAACAAAAATCGCTGGAAAATTTACAAAACCTTCGTCCTGTCAAGGGAATCCTGTACCTTGGGGTGTGTTTGGTTTTTTTTATAGAGTAAGGGAAAAAAGCCCAAAGCCACGAGCCCCTCGTGCTCAGCCAGACAAGCCCCGCTGCTCCGCGGGGCACCCTCCGACAGAGCAGCGCCCGCTCCGCCGACCAGGAATCGCCCAGGAATTGCCTCCCAGCTGCTTCCTTGTACATCTCCCCTCGCCCAGGGACTTCCCTCCTCATCCACCAACCAAAAACCGCTTCCATAAGGGACCGCCGGAGAGATTTTTGGTTTTGACGACCTGCTGGTGGGTTATTTCTAGGCAAAGTTTTCTCAAATTGGAAAGGTATGGTGGGAATGGGGTGGGGGAGAAAGACTTTACGCAACAATCAATCAAGACAGAATCTGCTTAATTTGCAGAATAAAGCAAGGGGATGCAGGTATTTAAAAGAAAAAAGCTTCCTGACTTAGCCAACACCCCGTGCCTTAGGCCCAGCATACATCTACTCAATAACCGATGCCCCCTGTGACAAAAGCCATGCTCAACTTCCTGAAAAATTCCCCGCTAAATCCTATATTCAGATTTCAGCTTTTTGCCGGTTACATTTTATACGCCAAAGCCTCCTGGAACAGGAGAGCAGCTGATTAAGTTTCTCGCACACAGACCTCACATGGCAAACGTGACGGCGGATACTTAAAAAAAAATACAAAAAAAAAAATATCATGAAAACACCTCTTGGGTTTTGTTCAACTAAGGAAAAACCCACTTTAAGTTAAATTTTGAACCTAGAAGATTAGTTTTGAGTCTTTCAAGAGTCCTCCCTTTGCACTATCGAGTTTGATCCCCCAAGAAACGCCGCTGCCCAAACCTCTGCAGGGACCATCACGGCAGTGGCGGGAGCAACCCCGCCAGCGCTGGCCACTCCAGCTCCACCGTCCCACCGCTTCCCCTTCCTTAAAAAGGACGGAATTTTAAGGTGGAGGCAAAGATGGTTGAGAACCGACCCGCTGCATGTGCGTCATCGAGTGTTCGCAGCACGCCCCGGCCACGTCTCCTCCTCCTAAGGCAGCGCAGAGCAGAACCAAACCGACAGCATCGCGCTATTTTGATCCCGATCCCCTCACTATAAAGCTCAGCCCTCACCAAGCAGGCTGAGAAATCGCTCCAAAACCCTCCGATTTCGTTACATATCCCACATTTGAACGCCAGACACTGTAAAAACCCCTGCATTATAGGATTACGCAGCGAAGAGATCGCCTCTGACCTTCACCGCCCCGTTGCACGTAGGTGATGTCCCCGTTAAAGGCCGGCAGGTGGAACGCAGGACGCCTACAGCCGGCTCCGCACGGAGAGAACCGGGATGAGGGTCTGGCACGGCTACATCTCCTTTCTTTTTTTTTTTTTT
>VXBO01008875.1:239217-255345 GCA_013400135.1 Rhinoptilus africanus
TAATTTTTAAATAAGTGCAAGACTTTCTTTTCAGGGTCTAAGGCTCATCTTCACTTTGCAGGCTTGCCAGCTCATGCATAAATGGAATCGCTTGATAAAACAAAGAGGTTTTTAATAACAAAATTACACGTAAAATCCTGACTCCAGCAAAACAATGGGAAGATCTGCCACAGGCTTCAAGGGAGCCGAGGCACCAGGCCTAGCCTTCATCCCGAGGATCTTACATTCATTCCTGGGTTTTGGAAAACCCCAAAATTTGGGAGAGGAGGATTAGAAACTGCAAGACGGAATGAAAACCCCACGGATGTTGTGCAGCACCCGACCCTCACGTGACGGAGGAGGACAGGGCAGGACAGGTTTTTAAGCTGCCACCCTTTTGTCGGATCTGGAGGCAGTTCTGACAATTAATTGGAGCAACCACTGCTTCAAAAGGGATCGTTCCCGAGTTTGGAAAAATGGTTTCATCCTCGAGAAGGTTGGGATTTATTTTCTTATTTTAGAACTTATATAAGCCAGGAGAAAATAATCTTCTTTGAGCAGAGCAACCTCTCTTTTTGCACCCAGGAGGAGCTGCCCAAAGGAATGAGCACTTTAGGTGGATTTTCTGAGTTTGGGGCTGCCATTTAAGATGACTTCTAGGAAGTGGCGATTCTCGACAGATTAGAAAGAAACCTTTTAAGTCCTTTTTGCCAAAGGACTTGACCTGGACGCGAGACTGATAAGGACAAAAATACCTTAAATTCCACTAAGCATTAATGAGATATAATGGTTGGAAAAAGCGATTATTTCCAACATTCCGGCAGCGGAGTGGAAAGCTTCCTGCTTCCCCACCAGCCCCCTAGTAGAAGCGACCACCTTCCCTCCCCTTACAGTTGCCCAAGAAGCCCATCCCGGGGTAACCGTTGCCGTTATTTCAGGAGAAGCGAGCCAGAGGGACTGCAAAAGGTCATCAGCAGGGTCTTGCTAACGAAGCTCTTTTTCCTAGAAGCAGGTGAAGAGCAACAGCACGGGAGGCTCCACCACGGGACGCGAATGGGTCACGGCAGGCGGGTGGGAAGTGAAACCTCCTCCAGCAGCATCATCTCCTCCACGTCCACGGTAAACCCTCCTCCAGGCACTCATCGGCTTTCACGGCACTGGGATTTCGGCACCAGCCCGCTCCGCAATGGAAATGGCACAAACGCATCCTCCTGCTGCCATCACATGCAGGGAAGTGCTGAAGCATAACCCAGCCTGGCTCTAGTGCAGGGCTTAATTAACCACAGGGCCAAGAAAATGAGGATGTGCTGAATAATTCAGGCAGCTCTTTCATTTCTTTCTATTCTGGCACGCTTAGATCCAATTCAGGAGGATCCTGTGCCCTCCCTCCTCCTCCTCCTCCCCCCCACCCCGTATCCCTGCCACCCACATCACCTCTTCAGCTGCCCCGAGAACTTGTGTCGCCGTGCTCCGAAATGATCCAGGAGGGTGGGAAGGTGGAAAAGCAGAGCTAAACCCAAACCTCGCACCGTTTTCGGAGATCCTTCCGTTACCGCAGGGAGAAAAGACGAGGCGGGGGACAAAGCAGAGGAGCAGGAACAAGGGGAACCTCTAAAATCACATCCGCCACCGGCAGGTCGGCACGGGGGAACCACGGGCTCCGCTCTCCACGCGTGCGTCGGGCTGAGCGACTCTCTCCAGCTCTCCCTCCTCCATCAGCACCGTGCCAAAAGCCGGGAGAGGGATGGCAGCCAGCGGGTAGCACCACTGCCTCTGGATTCTCTTCGTTGCTGCTTAGGGCTCATTAACTCATGAAATATATATATATTTTTAAATCCACGTAAGCGAGATGCTTCTAGCAGGTTGATAAGAGCTGGCACAGATGCAACGGGAATTCCACCCAGTCCCCATCTGGCCGCAGCAGCGATTACAAGCTGGAATTTCAGGAGCTATAAAGATGTGCTGGGAGAAGGCAGGTAGAGATAGGGACGCCGGTTGGAAAGAGAACAGAAATTTTCTTGAAACTAAAAGTCTCCGCAAAAAGGAGGAGGATATCTTTTCATTCGATGCCATAGCCACGCTCAGAGGGGAGGGAGAACGCACGACTTCTCTGTAAAGCGATTAAATCAGAAAAAAAAAAATCCAGAGCAGCGCTGCCTGTCAGCTGGGGCATTCAGAGGCACCCACAAACGCAGAATTAAATAAAAGTCGGGACAAATTTCTTGCAAAAATCTCCCCCTTCTACCACACTCGTCGGCTTGCTCTAATCACGCCACAAAACTGAAACACTGCAAGATTTTTATGTGCTTTCCCAGCAATGAACAGCAGGAAAACACGCCGTAAAAGAAGCTCTCACAGCAAGGATTTGTACCGGTTTTTCTGCTCTGTCCCTGCTTCCAGGATTGGAGGGGGAAAGAAAAAACTCACTGTGTTACATTTTCTTCCAAAATGGATTCATTTTCCCCTCGAACTGCGCTTCTCACCTAAGCTCATTCTCAGCAACTAGCAACCATTTTATCCTGGGCACGCACTGCCGGCCTCCTTCCTCACTCCCAGCCGACGGTAAGGAGGAAGCATCTTCCCACGGGAATAAAAATACCTGGGGGGACCCAGGGGCACGTACACAAACGCCTTACACAAAAAAAAAAAACCCCAAAACACATTCCATAACTGATGATTTTTAGCCCTGCACAGAAACGGAGCTTGTCTCCCACCAGCCACCCCCCAGGGTTACACAACCCCGGTGCGCGTCCCTGAAATTATGTATTAAACGACCGGGAAAAAAAATTACAAGATAAAACCATCCAGCGAGATTACAGAAGGGCAAGAACCCACCTCAGTTTCAAGCACTTCTTTCAGTTTTTTGGTGGATTTTTAAAAAACCCTCCGAGTAGGGAGGTATTTGATGGCAGAGAGCTGTTAAAAGAGCGTTTTTCTCCTCTGCAGCCTCTTCTCTATTTAACACGCAACTGAAAGGCAGAGGTGAACACCCTGACAGCAGAATTTAGCAGGTTTGGAAACTGCGAGGGCTCACTTAAAAGGTGAAAAAGGGAAAAGCTACACCAGTCACGGCCGGAACTTCCCCAGCATCCCCCCCATCCTCTGCAGGGGCTAAGCCTTTTGTTCGGTGCGCTCCATCCTACCTGGCAGCGAGCTCCCGGCGAGCTCCGGCAGCGAGCGGGGCTCAAGCACCGGGTCTTCTCCCCCCGGCCACTGGCAGAGAAGCCCCCGGCCGCATCCCTGCCATCCAGGAGGATTTCTTGGCTCCTGCCTCTTCTCGCCCTCGCAGGCTGAGCGCTCTCGCAGCGCGCTTGCGGTCTTAAAGAGGAAGTGCAGTGAGGGTCCGAGCGGTACCTCGGTGGGGTTTTGTACCATGTGCTGCAGAAATCCCTCGGCTTCCCGAATTTTTCTGCAGGGCACGCACCGGAGAAGGGAAGGGGGACAGCATGACGCTCCTCTGAGCAAGCCGACGTGGGATAAAAATCAAACCAGGCTTACAAAAGTGTAAGGTGAAAAGATAAACTCACCCCCGGCACGCTGTGCTTTAGAAACCTGCACCGCAAGGGAGGAAGAGCCTGGCAAGCGCCAATGCTCTCCCTAACGAAGGGGAATTAAATCACAGCACAAACTCCTCAGCAGGAAATTTTGCAACTTGTTTCCCTGGGCTTTCCCCTCCCTTGCCCCCAGTCACAGCGAGGTGCTCCACCGCGAACCCGCTTCTTTAGCGAGTACTCTGGGAACCAATTTTCCCTTCAAAAGAAATTCCTCTTTTCACAACCCACACAAAACCAACCGAAAACCAAACTCAATCCACCAAGTGACTTGTCACATGGGGAAAAAATTAAATATATACGATCCAAACAGTGCCATCCTCTCTCTCCGTGCTGAAATAGTTACTACAACCAAACTAACTTCATCCAAGGGCAAAAAGAGAGACAAGTTACACAGCAAACAACTCCAAATTTAGGAAAAGGTAGGATTAACGGTGCCCATGTGACCATAATTCAATCCCTCTGTGTACATGCAGAATACACCAGCACACGCTGGGCTTCCCTGGTGTCCCCACTTTTCCTTACCGGAAAATCTAGCACCTTACACCCTTCCAAGCTCAGCAGCTCTTGCTAGTAAGAGATGAGAGATAATTCACATTACAAAAAAAAATTAAAAAATAAAAATAAATCAAACCCAATATAATTCCAGGACTTTGGAAAATGTTTAAAGGCTTAAGAAGAACCTAATAAATATCAACCTGCTGCTCAGCCCCCTCCGAGCCCTGCACAGCCTACACCCAGCGCACATCCCAGCCCCGACAGACACCATTTCCCAGCCTCACAGAGATCCCCTGCGGGTTTAGGGTGGGTTTGGGGTTCGTTTTGTCTGTTCAGGGGGTTATTTTTTACTGGTGGATTCCTGCCGAGGGGCCCAGGCCTTTCGGTGGAACCCCAAGGGAAGGAGCCGGCCCTCCGTATTGGAACAATTGTATTTCAGTTTTCTCAGATGGATGCAACTGGGCTTGCGCAACGTGATGAGATGTCAAAATAAAGCATGAATCAGAGCGCTGACTGTATCACAGGTCAAAACCGAATGGGGCATCGCCGTTTCGGTGGTTGGTGTTCACTGTTATTTTAGCAGGGAAAAAATAAACATAACTTTTTGCTGGCTCTAGCACTCAGAAACACGGTCGCCGTTAAGAGCTGCAGGTGAAGAACTCCTTAACGGGCCGTGTCAGCTTTACACCAGTACTCAATTCTGACATTAAGGACATATTTCTGGCCAGTCACATGTTTTGAAAAATAAAGGAACACAACGAAAGGTGTTTGCAAAGTAGCAAAAGTGGGGTTTGTGGTTTGAAATTAGCAAGCCGTGCAGCAGAGCAGTACATCACCCTGCCCCGGCCCTGTAAATAGATCCAGACCCGACTCCCGCTACTCACCGCCTTCTGTAATGACTTACACCCAGAAGGATCATATGGCAAAAGCCATTATTAAGCTTGTTTCAACGTTTTATGGCCTAATATAAAGCTCCGACTGCAACATGTGTAGCCAGTGTTCACAGCCCAATTGCCATTTGTCAAACAGATAAATTTTAAGTGGATCGATGAAGCGTTTCTGTGAACTACCTTTCTAATCCTTCGTGTTATTTCGTGTATTAAACCCTAACACCGAACTCTCTTTAAGATCTCATTTATGGGCTATTTTATACTTGGAACAAATACCTTAAATAAGATATTTATCTTTTGCTTTTGTACCAGCAATGCACCTACATCAACGTTGCCGATGTCCCACGCGGTCTCACCGGCTCCTGTATGAACTGCCATTGCCTGGTTGGAAACCACTGGCAGCAGGACCCTTTCCTTGGCTCCCTGTTCGAACTATTTGATGATAACCGAAAGCGATAAGGCTCGTCCATCCCTCTGCCATTTAAGTGCTCCTCATTAAAACATCATCTCCCAAGCTTTGTCCAGATCCAAACCTGAACAGGAGCGAGGCTTTTGCTGCTTATCCCACTTTATGCCACACTCTGTAAACGAATACTCTCCCTGTAATAAAACTTTTCTCGAAATTCATCTTCAGCTTTTTACTTAACTACGTGTCATTAATCTCAGTCCTGGCTTTTAAATAATCCCAAACACTTCCTTTCCCTTCTGTCTGCCACATAATGCCACCAGATCCGCGCCTGCACCCAAGTGAATAGGGACGGGGCAGCAGCGAGAGCTTTCACAAGCGAAGGGGCACACAAATCCCGGCGAACACCAATGGCTGTCGGAAAACAGGCTTTCCAAGGCTCCTTGGAAAACTGCAGCTTAAAAGGAAAACGTGACCTTCAACTGCCTACTGAAAAGCGCCATTTCCCTCTCCTTCCCCCAGCATCGTTGCTGCTGGGATGCAGTATCCTCCTGCTATTCCGATTTCTCCACCTTTTCCTCCTTGAGTGAGTCCGGAGAGGTTTCGGAGCCGCTCTGAGGCTCTGAGGCTCCACGTTCACACGTCGGATCGCCCGGCGGAACTGCAGGGCAGCACACAGTCTCTGACACACAACCTCATGCTTCTCTCTGACTAAACGCGCCAAAGCCGCGCCGCAGCCACATTCAAAGCCCACGTTCTATTTATACCCCAGCGCATCTCCAAATCCGCCGACTTACGTGCTTTTTTTAAACATCCACTCCACAAAACATCTATTTCCGAAGGCTTTCTTCCTACATGCATCCACTCCGCAACACGGTTTTGCTCCTCGCTCACCGTCCCAGCGTGCAGGTAACGCGCTGCGCTGCATTTTTTGCATCAGCAATGCCTTCAAAACGCATTTAATACCAAGGCAGGAATTCCAGATAACACTTCCCATCTGGCCAATCGTTAATGATGATAAATTAGATCAGGCCCTTTGTCAATCTACGATGCATATCGGACACCCTTGCTCTGTAATACAACACTTATCACCTTCATTTCCTTTTAGCCTTCGGTCCACGCGTGATACGTCTCAGTGTCAAGCCGAACGGGAACGCCAAAGTAAGGCTGGGGGTTAGAGGGGAAGATAACAACAGGAAAAACCCCTCTTTGTTGTAAATTAACTGTTATTTCCAGCCCCTCATTCATTCTGTAATGCTTTCAAATAAAACCCAGCAATATTAGGGGCACCAGCTGTAGGCAGCTGCAACAGCTACACCTGCAGACAAGCGCCTAATTAGCCAGAGCTCATTACTTCCAGGCTCAGTTTTGCATCTCTAAATTAAAAAGAGCTGGAGACGGCTCACCAGCACGTAAATCATCCCCAGACCTGGCCTCACCCCGCCACATTTCATCCCGGAGCGAGTTATCGGGGAGCTGTCAGCCGATACACCGCATCAACGCAAACGCCACAAAAACCCCCAATCAATTATTTTGCCCGATACAAACACGTTTCTAAGGGCAACCTGGTTTTGTTCCTTCGTCTCCGTCCGCCTTCAGCCGCCACCCAAGCGCCAATGCAAATCGTCTATTTTCAGCTCCGACCTGGAAAGGTTGTTTGGGGTGGAAGAAACCGTGTCTAAACCCCGCTTAATCCTGCTGGGATTTTCCCCGAAGCGTGGTGGTTGTGGGTGGGAGGACGGGTCTGGAAGCGACGGACTGAATATTTCTGTAAGCAGGAACCTTATCCTGTGTGTATTTTTAACCGCAGCATCTCCAAGAAGCGGGTTTCCAAAGCGCAGCTTGAATAAAGTTAAACCCAGGTTTGGACCTAGCTGCAAAATATTAGAAATTAAAAAAAAACAAACCCTAAGGCAGAAAGGCAACTTCGCTGATGTCGGTGGCAGCTCAGGTAACGGGTAAGACAAGGTGAACACAGGCCGGGAAAGCATCTCCCCCTCGGCTACAGAAAACTTTTCACTAGCTGTCTCGTTTTAGCTTAATAGTCCACTTTCCTCCGTAAAACGCCAGCCGCTGCCATATTTTTTAAAATTCACATTTTATTCTTAAAATATACGGACTCTTCTAAGAGATGGAAAAGTCAATAGATTTCATCAGCTCCCTTCAGCTGGAAAGCCATGGTATTACCTCTCCAGGGGCAATGGCATCATGGAGAATATGCCGATGTCGCCTTGAAATTCCATTTCATTTTAGGAGGGTTATTTATGATTGTACTTGTCCACATTAATTAAAACTCCCATTAGGCTGCAGAAAACAGGTTACGCTCAGGAACTGGAAACAGCCCCATTAGTCTTCGCCAGTCCTGCCCTGCTCGGAGCGATTCCTCACCGTCCTGTGGCCACAACTCCAAGCCAGGGACCTTGTAAAGAGCCTAAAATATTAAAGTGGGGGAAAAGGCTCAACAGGGTGAGCCGTGGTGACCAGCGCTACAACTGGCTGAGCTCTGGGGGGGTCTGCCGTAAGTTACAGAGGACCATCTCAGGCCAAGATCCCGAGGAGAGATGCTCAGGTGAAGCCTGTGCTCCAAAACACAGCCAATAAACCAGCAGCAGACACGCGTTACGTGCACACCCACTCAGCTTTTGAACAACCTGGCACCAAAAACGAAGCCCAAAAGCCCCAAGCAGGGCGATGCCAGGAAGCTGGACTCATGCCATGCAATACTGGGCTAACAATCTCTTAATATCACATTAAATTGATACAGAGCTTATCTGCTGGGGCTGTGGGGCTGTGCTGCTCTAATCAATTATTAAGCTTTCCTTTGCTTTCTGCCCAAGCACAGACAGCAAGGCGCAGGAACGATGGCTTTAGATGCTGCTGCTCTTTACATCCGTATATTAAAGGCAAACCTGGACTTTTGTTTGTCATGTTACAATCATCGACGCCAAGACATCATTTCCTTATTTCTTAAAACACGTACAAACGGATCAGTACCGCAGTCGCAGCAGTCCGAGCGCACCTGTAAGCATCCTGCAATGTCTACACGCACCTTTGTAGGTGATTCAAACACCTATAGAATGAGGGGGAAGAGAGCCCGCGTCTCCCCGGGGTTGGTTCACAGGAGCTGCATGCCCCCAGCCGGGAATAAATCACATTAAATGCCACCTGGGTAAGGCGTATGTCACCCTGCTACCAAAAACAGGGCTACGTGCTCCGGGAACCCATTTCCAGCCGTCTAGGAGGCCAGGCAACTGCAAAAGGTCTGTGGATCAAGAAACCACCGAGGTGAGCAGGCGAATTATCAGGAGGAGGATGGGTAAGGAAATCACAGCTTTTAAATTGTCCTCTCCCCACGACACAGCAGTTCCCACACCTGAACTCTCAATACTCACTTCCTAATGCCCAGTCCCTCCCCTCAGACTTTTCATTTCGCATTTTAGAAATCCAAACCCAGTGCTAAGGTAGGTTCCTTCCAGGGGAGGAATCGATTTGGAAAGAAAGCCACTCCGGCGGCTGGGTGGGGAGAGCTGCTCCTAACCTGAGCGGGAGGACAGGCCCGGCTCTGCTCCCGGCTCCCAGGGCCGGGAAGTCAGAGAGCGTCTACAGCGAGTCAGGCGGCATCAAAGGGAAATTACTGTCACAAAGGTGTAATCCAAATAGCAGGCGCCTGCAGGCAGAAGGACATAATACGAGGAGACGTGGTATTAAGCTGTCAGCCGGCAGCGGCACTGCCAGAAGAGTGCCTCTCGTGGCTGCTTGCCCCGTGCCAGTGCGAGCCCATTCACCGCTGCTTGGTCAACCGGACCCGGGAGTGGATCTGAATCCAAATAAACACACACCAACCCAAAGCAGCGCAACAGGCTCGGGGCGGAGCGGCTCGAAAGCTGCCCGGCAGAAAGGGCCCTGGGGGTGTTGGTGGGCAGCCGGCTGGATATGAGCCANTGGAAGGGACCTTTAAGATCATCAAGTCCAACCATTAACCCCCCCTGACAAAAACCCCTTCTAAACCCTGTCCCTCAGTACCACATCGACCCTTTTATTAAACACCTCCAGGGATGGGGAATCCACCCCGCTTCAAAAATCCACCGCCCCGAGCCTGTAGCGCTGCTTGGGGTTGTTGTGACCCAAGTGCAGGACCCGGCACTTGGCCTTGTTGAACTTCATGCCATTGGCCTCAGCCCATGGATCCAGCCTGTCCAGATCCCTCTGCAGAGCCAACCCCCCCTCCAGCAGATCAACACTCCCGCCTGGTTTAGTGTCATCTGCAAACTTACTGAGGGTGCATTCGATCCCCTCGTCCAGATCATTGATAAAGATGTTAAAGAGAACCGGCCCCAGCATTGGAGTAGAGGAACTGGATAGGGCATGAAGTTCAGTCGCATACACCACCTCACCCGGAGCTGCTAACAAGCTCACCTCCGACATAAGCATATATATCACGTGTCTATATAATAAAAAGAGGAAGCGACCAAGGGACCAGACCTTTTAAAGTAACCCCTAATGCCAGACATATGGGTCTCCTACCCAGACAGCTTTCTCTCTTCGGTGCCTACAGATGAATTCGTACAGAGGTCCTCAAAGAAGGAAGCAATGCTGGTACGGGAGGACGTCAGGTCTAAAACTCCTCGCTAATAAAGCTCCAGTTTGTGCTGCTTCGGTGCATGAAGTTATCTGGCACAGCTTGAGAAAGAATAATTTAGCAGCAGCTCGTGAAATTGGCTGCACTCTGTTCTAAATTTATGCAAGATACAGTGTGTTATCCGGGCCCACGTCTTCATTAGTTGAAGAGGTCCCCGGAGGTGGGAACCAGTTTTGAGGATCCCGTGGTGCCGACGGGCAACTCAGCAGCTCCGCCCCGCTCCTGGGGCGACGGTGACACCGGGAGCTCCTCGTCAGAGCTGCCGGCCTCGGGGACGACGCTCAGGGCTCGGGGTACGCAAGCAGGAGAAGCTTTTTCAGGCACCGGTCCTCCTCGCAGCATGGGACCGCACCAATCTAGAGAGGCCGCGCAGACACGGGTACGTAGATCATCATTACGAACCTCCACAGCGGAGGCTATCTGCTTTGCGGGGAGATATTAAAGCCTCTTTAATTCAGAACAATTAAAACATCCCCGTGTTGCACAGTGAAAACAGGGAGTGATGCAGATTTTGAAGCAGATTTAACTTTAAACAATTTGTCATGGATGCCCAAAGCACCGCATCTGGCTTTCCAACAGTTATCGCATCCCTATCCGCATAAAGAGCTCTCGTTCCATGATCTTCCATAATGCTTTAAGATGAAAAGTATCCCACCCTTCCTGCTCTTCCCCAGCCATTTCACTCTTCACCCTTCTCTATTTTTCCACAGCAAATAAAAAGATGACAATGCACTAAGATTTTTCACAGCAAATAACGCCGTTTGATGGCACAAGAACTGAAAACTGTAATAACCACTTCTGCAACCAAGGGGTTTTAACATAAGACAAGCGTTTCCGAGGTCAGCTCTTACCTGCACAGCACAGATGGAGCTTTTCTTTTTCAAGGGAGAAAAAAAGCTGTGTGGAATCAGAAAGCAGTGTAAAGAAAACACATTTCAAGTGCAGTTATGCTGCCTGCTACCAGCCAACTAACTTTTGATTCCCCCAGGTACTTCTGAAACATATTCCTTAAATACTGCAACAGAAACAGCATTTCAGGAGCATTTATAAGCTTTGCATCCAAGTTTGACAAGGTCCTATCTAGACTTTGCAACACCTAACGAAAGGGAGGGGTTTATGACTTTTCCACCTGACTAAAAACCAGTTTTCCTTTAAAAAAATAAAATAGGGGTTAATCACGAATACCTGCAGTATCTGGGTACCAAAGCTACCAGCTCAACTTTCCCTAACCCTGGTTTAACGTACAATCCTGTACCCGGTTTCTAACCCTGGCTGTGGGGACAGGCTGAGAGAGCTGGGGGGGGTTCAGCCTGGAGAAGAGAAGGCTCCGGGGAGACCTTGGAGCCCCTTCCAGTCCCTCAAGGGGGCCTACAGGAAAGCTGGGGAGGGGCTGTTGGCAAGGGCATGGAGCGACAGGATGAGGGGCCATGGTTTAAACTAGAGCAGGGCAGGGTTAGATGAGACATGAGGAAGAAGTTCTTTCCACTGAGGGTGGTGAGACACTGGGACAGGTTGCCCAGAGAGGGGGTGGAGGCCCCATCCCTGGAGACATCCAAGGCCAGGCTGGATGAGGCTCTGAGCAACCTGGTCTAGTTGGAGATGTCCCTGCTCCCTGCAGGGGGTTGGACTGGATGGGCTTTAGAGGTCCCTTCCAACCCAACCCAGTCTGTGATTCCATAATCTGCGACCAGCTCCGAGGACAGGCACAGCCCGACTCACACCTCCACATCCCACCCCCAATCCATCACCCCAGCCTTGGCAACAAACGAGCAGAACGCAAAAAACCCAACCCCAAACAAGCCAGCCCAAAGCCGGGTGAATCTCACGCTTCATTAAAGCGCTTTGGTTAAGTCTGTTTTTGAAAAAGTAGTTTTTAAGGCCCTGTAAGACCAGGGTTTTGCAAAATTTAAGATTCTGAGTTTTGCTTAAGAAAAAAAACCAGAATTTGTAGAATTCAAAAGCCTTCGAGTACAGCAAAACGAAGCCCTGCAGAGCCCCCTCAGCTGATTGAAACACACAGATGCCCAAGCTGAGCTAACCCGTCTGCAACTTCTCACGTGCATTCGCTAAATGGATTCATTGAAAATATAGGTAATGATAGAGTAATTTATAGTAAAACCATAAGTTTTACGTAATTATGTCTGTGTCCGAATACTTCTAACACACGTGCGCATGCTACCTGTGGATTTATGTGGGGTTTCTTGGCACGCAGCACTGGTCAGAGTTTGCAGGAGAAGCTGCTTCTCCAATTAAGTGAAATATTAAGCATGGTGTCTTTTCACATTTTAAATATAATCAGAGGTGGTGGTATATACACCTTGTGATGCGCTCCTCCGTGTTTTAAGAGCGTACTGCCAAGAGAAAGCCCTTTGCAAGGTCAGCTATCTCATCAGCCACCTCCACTCTCACACAACCCCGCCTTCCCCCATCCCACACCCCCCAGTACTCATCCCCACCGTACACCGATCCCAACCAACAGCGCTCTTGTAGGGAAAACCCAACTGGAAATCCCCACCCGGATCTCCAGACCTTGAGTTCTGATTCATTTAATCAAATGTGATATAGCCTGCGGTACTTGGCCTTGCCTACATAAAAAGGCTTTTTCTTCCTGTTGTTTAAACGGACACTTACAGTTGAGTTGGCTTCTACCAAACACGCTCAGGGATATTCTTAATGTGTCAAGGTGAACAGTTACAAGGCCTTCTATAAAACCAAGAAACCAGAACCCTCTTGCTGGGACAAGCGAGGAGCTGTGCGCAGACGCAGAGCGGAGAAGGCTGTTTTCCAAACAGAAGCAGTTCCCCGGCTCGGTGGGTAAAATCTAATACCACAGGAGCTGCCTCCTCGGGAGAGCCTGCAACGCCGCTCGCCACCCGGCAGTAACACAGCCCCTCCGCAGCGGGGAAAATCACATCGTTTCGCTTCTTTAAGGACCAACTTTGTCACGGGTCGGGTGAGCCGGTGCTGTGGCACTTCAGGTATAAAAACTGACTGGTACGCACAACTGCAAACCCCCCCAAGGCAATCCATGGATGATCCTACTGACAGGAGGGAGTTTCTTTGCCCTCTTTTACTAGAAAATAAGTTCCCTGTTATGGCATAGAAAACAGCCTTGAAAAAGGAAAAATCCTTTAGGCCTTATCTTCCTTCCTGAAGGGACTGGGGTAGTCAAGCTTTGACTCGTTACTGCTTCCAAGGGAAAAAAAAACCCTCAACACGAGGAAATCCCCATCCACTCAAAACCCAGCCCATGGCGCTCCCTCCTCTTGCGTGTCCGTAACCGAAGAGCCGGTGCCAAGGGAAAGGAGTGGGTGCAGCTCTCCGGGCCCTACGGGGAGGCAGACACTCTCCAATGGAAAACCAGTAGCACTCTTTGGGATCCTCCGAGTGGCAACGGGAAGCTGAGATGTGCTGAGATACGGGACGAGGCACAGCAAGGCCATTTACTGCTCAACGGGGCCATTGGCCAAGAGGAGAAAGAAACAAGGCTACAGAACAGAGCTCAAGCAAGAAAAGTTACCATCTCACCATGCAGCTCCTATTAAATATTACTGCAAAGCAGTCGTTTTCATTCTGGATTCACTCCGATTTCCACTATGATTGTTTTAATTTCGCATTACTTTAGCTGGCCTTTACCTGACCTGCTGCATTTTAAGAGTCACTGAAATGCAGACTGAATGATCAGCTTTTGCATGTTTTCACTGCTATCGGGCCCATTGTACTCTTGCTGCAGAAGGAAAGGGACTCTTACATTCGTAAAAGTTAATAATAATCATTTTCTCCTTCAATGGCGTTAATCCCCTTGGCTGCGGACGTCATCGGAAGAGCACTTGATTCTAGAAGAGAGTTTCTGTTTCCTGACGTCTTTTAAGAGCGCAGAAACCGGTTCCTGCGCTCACAACAACAGGCCTCTTGTTCCGTGACTACGTGTGGCTGCCTCCGGCCCCAGATGATTCACACAAGAGCCGAGGTCCCACCTGGGGCTTCAGCACAGGACCGGACCACATCTCCTCCCCTCTTTCAAGCCGACTCCTGTAGCACGGTGACCGACGACATCCCCCCCAACCTTATTTTATTGTTTTCCCAAGCGCAGCCAAGCCATGGGGCACGTCTCCTCGATAACCTCCTGGAGACACAGCAGGAGGAACGAGGCGTTTCTTAACTTCCTAAAACCGTCACAGCAAGAACCGTGAGAGGGGAGGTTTGAGAGCCCAGCTGAGCCAGCAGCTAAGTCTGTTCCCTTTAAATTTCAGCTACCGCCCTTTCTCCTCCTTCGCCATGAGCCAAGCGACCCCGGCTGGGTTGAACACCTCCGGGTAAGCCACTGTATCCATTCCGGAGCCGAGCATCCCCGGGTCAACCTTCACATCCTCCCTTAAGACACACTGCCCGCTTTTGAAGCTCAATGATTTCTAACTCAGCCTCTAAGGGTGAAGCGCGTCCGCGGATTTGGGTGCGATCACGTGGAGCGCTGCAATGCCCTGCTGCCCGAATTAAAAGGTTCAGCTCTCAGCGCGGTGCTTATACGCTTTGCCCGGTGAATAACGAGGCAGGCACTAATGACGCCTCCGCTCATCCGCGCCAGCCGGCGGGGGAGAGCTCAGAAGAGCCGTCTGCCCGAGATCCTGCCTTCCCCTCCTGTTTTTGGGGCCTCCCAACCACTGAATTAACCAGCTCATGACACAGTTTGCGACGGCTTCCGGGGCTCGCGCGCTTCAATAACTCCTTTGAGCAGCCACAGCTGACTCGCTCTCTCTTTGGAGCTACGCGGGTGACGGTGGAGCATAAGAAATGGGCATTTACAGCATTTGGGGAGAGAAGAAAAAAAAAAAAAAAAAAAAAAAAGAAGTTTTGGGTTCTCATCCCCCCTCAAAAGCTTTTGAAATCCAATAGCTACAAACAGCAGTGCCAGGTATCCCTCAAACACCTGAATTTTGGTCCCCTACCCAAATCCCTGCACCGATTGTGGCCTGGGGCCGTGCCAAACCACCCACAGCCCTATAGATGAATCTCCACGTACCTATTTCCAAGCAGGTTCCAATTTTCAAAGGAAAAAAAAAACCCAACATAAACAGACCTTAAGAGGACGGACATGTGAAACAGAAGAGTTTGCATAAAAAGTGATACTATGAGAATTAGTAAGAGGATGCTAAAAAGCCAGCAAGTTTATATTTATTTCCTGGCAGAAGAGCTGGAAACGCAGAGACGGGAGGGGAAATGAAGGAAGAGGATGAGAGGACCTAAAAAAAAAAAAAAGGATAATCTATCAAATTCTTTCAAACATTTGAAAGCCCCCGGGGCTACCCCAGCAGTTGGGTGCGAATCCGGCCGCTCTTAGCACAAGCTCACCGATAAACCGGAGGCCGCCGCTCATCCTGCCATCTCCTGACTCATCCCCTGCACTCTGTACTCGAGCCACGTCAGGGAGAGAGAAAAGCTTTCTCCAGTATCTGCCCAAATTGGAAGGCGACTATTGACCCAGCTTTAGCAGCTGCCAGCATTTTTTATCACCACATAAGTGAAATACACACATTTAATACGCTGGATTCTCCTGCTCGGGAGGCACCCCATGGGTGCTTCCACCAGTTCAGCCAAGCCAGTACTGACATGCATGCAATAATCAGATTTTATGTTTTTGGAGTAGGAAAGGCTTAAGGGACTAAAACAGGGATTGTCCCCTCCCTTGTCTCGTGGAGATGTCCCTCATGGAGGGTCAAGACATCACACAAGTGTGGTCAAGACTCTTCCTAACTTCCCTACATTGATCCCCCTCCAGCCATCCCAGAGCTGCTTCCCACCTCCGGGCTCCGACAACGCTCCCCGTAATTAATTAGCCGATCTGAGAGTCCCAGGCTGATGGTCACGCATTATAAAAATCTCTCTTGACTGGAAACTAATCAAACCCCAGTCCGAGCGCCGGCGTTTTAAGTCCGGAAGCACAGCCACGTCTGTCTGAGCACAACACATGCCTGTGGAAATCGCCACAAATATGCGGCGCTCAGACATCAAAGACAGGAAAAGAAGAGCAGTAAAAAGGGCACCCAAGGTCAAAACCTACGCCAGGGCTTTAAAACCCAACATTTTTATTACAACAAATCTTCCAGAAAGGCTTGCGGAGGAAAATGGCAGATTCCGCCCACCCCCCCCCCTCCAGCCCCGCGGCAA
>VXBO01008875.1:255354-269852 GCA_013400135.1 Rhinoptilus africanus
CCCCCCCCCCCCCCTCCAAAAAAAAGAAGGAAAACCAAGCGGAACAACTCAGAAAACCTACTTTGTTTCAGCTGTAACGAAGCAACCTGGTGGATTTTTTGCAGCAAGCGATACGGAAGCGCCCTGCCGTTTTGGTAGCTTTGGGGGCAGAGGGGGTTAGAAGAGCATACTCCGCTTCCATCAGGGCTAAGTGGGCAAAAATCCAGGAAACTTGGTCCCATCCCAAGGCCCAACCCCTCTGCCACCAAAGGGAGAGAGAGCAGGGCAGCTACGCCATTTCATTCACTGAAGACACGAAGAAAACAATTTATTTTTACTTTGTTGAGAAAATTTGGGCATAAATTAAAAAAAAAAAAAGAGTAGAAAGAACAACTTGAGTGTTGTCTCAGGGACACATTCCATACTTTTTAAGTAAAGCGAAGGCCCCTAGGCCTTCAAATTCATTTCCCCTTTGATCCGCAAGAGCCTAAATTTATTAGCCTTCTAGACACGCGGCCAGGCTCATCTCTTTGTACAGGAAATTGGAAGGAATTCAGACAAGGCTTTATTTAAAGTTCAGACTCCCCCTATTGGGCTTCGCTGCCACACAGCGATTTCACCCCAGGCATTTACTTACAAAGCTAAAAAAACCCCCAAAAACTAGAACCAGACCCTCTGAGGAGAATAACAGAATTAAGACAACGGTTACCAAGGCGCGAGGAGTGTTTGCGTTGGGTGGATGACCAGTCTTGAAGCTTCCCCTGGCTAAAGTAACTCCTTCTGAGTAATTAATGAAGTTAATTAAGACTTTTTTTTGGTCATACGTGAAGGAAGCCTTTCAAACGCGAAGCTAAATTTGACATGACAGAGAGCTTCCTCCCCCAGAGCAACGAGACACATCCATGTTTTATTGAGCGGCCTCATAGTATTTCAAAACCTGTTTCATCCCATTTAATGGGGTGGTATAAAGAGGTAGGAGACAAAAGGAGACGCACTGATTCCTGCTTTGCTTGCGGAGGTATACGCTGAGTTAGAAAACACTATAAAAAAAAGTCGTAGTAAAACATCACTGAAAAATACATGCTCAAAACGATCAAATATACTGCGACCACGATCAGACAGACCCATGCCCCTCCAGATAGGTGGCAAAGAAACGCTGACCTAGGCACATTCTCCTGCCTCGCATCCCTGTTATCTATTTGAAGTTGGCTTAATTTATTAAAGACTATGGATTTTAAAGCCTTCAAGCCCTTAAAAAAAAAAAAAAAAAGCGGTACTTTCTCATGGGGAGAGTTGGGCAATCGCTCTTGCCCAACTGCGGGGCAAAAGATGGCTGGTGGGGAGTGATGAACAGTCGTGTCTGCGGCTCCTTTTTCCAGCTTGAAACTGCGGGCTCAGCGTCCGTCTATTCAAAAGTTTAAGTCATCCTCCCATTAGGGAAAATAAGTCGTGCTCTCGCGACAAGCATTTCTTCTGCCACTTGATCAAGCCCCTTCAAGGCTCTGAATGCCGTTTTTCTTCCCGCTTGTCACTTATTCGCCACCGAGCGTTACGTTATGCTCTAAAAGGTGCAGAAACAGCCTCAACTTACTCCTCTGAACTCCACAATTCACGCTCTAGTCGAGAGGATGCTAGCTGAGGATGACGCGGCTTTACATGCTATTAAAAATTGGTTTAGAGTACCGAAAAAACAGCTATTTCTGGAAAAAAAAGGTGCACTGAGACACTCTGAAGCCTGGGGCGGTCTTTGTGGTCATCCCTCGATCGCGCAGTACTGCTGACACTAGCTCATCTGCACAATCAAACTCACTGCTGTCCTGTTCTCCCAGTTTGTTTCACCCAACAATATATTTGATTTTGGGGCACACTCCCCCAAAAAAGAGTCTGCACTTCACGATAACAAAAAAAAAAAAGAACAGAAACCAAATCCTTCTACCTTGATCCTTCCTCCCGCCAGCACCGACGTTTATTTTTGCACGGCTGCTCTGCACCAGCGCTTTCCATCAGCTGCTTCCTAACACTTGATTTCCAGGAATTAATTGCCACCCTGATGTTTCACAATGATTACGGAGCACCTACCAGCAGCTTTCGGATTTACTAACGTGAAACTGGAAAAATAGCTCTCCTTTCAGTCATCTCTACCTATCGGTAGGAGGAAAACGCCCCCCGCCGCACATCCGCTGGCAAAATAAAGTCAGTTTAGGATGACGCTGGATGAATCTATAACTGCTGAACAACACTCTCCAACTCTACACTGCCACTTAGCAGAAACAGCTGTTTTAATAAGAGCTTACATCTTTAGCTGGCTAATGGAATAACAAAATTAAACAGGACAACATGGAGACTAATCCAGCCAGGATGGGGGAAAGCCATTTAGTATTCCCAAGCGCTGGAACCAGCCGTTGAGCCTCCGCGCGCACGCAGCCCGCACAGGCGTTAACGCTCCACAGCCACGTCCCGTTCCCGCAAGGATTTGCCAGGATCTGTTGACACCATCCACTTTTCCCCCCGCTAAAGGCATGAAAGAAAATACTCCGCGGAGAACGTAAGAGGCACCGTGCGTTCTCTCCCCCCCCCCCCAAAGCTTTTTGCAACTTTTCCTGCAAACCGAGCAAAGAAAATACATTCAGAAATATCAGTGCTGCTCCCGAAATGTATGAACAATGCGAGTGAGGGCTGCTGAAAGAGAAAGGGGGGACTGAAAGTATTAACAAAAGCCCACAGCACACTGGCTGTGGCTAAAGCTAGAGCCTGAAAGGCTTCTTTGTCTTTCTGGTCAATGCAAGCCTATTCAACAGGGCGATATATAGCAGAAAGAAAGTGAGGGTGGGAGGAAGAAGAGTCCTGTCTCTTTAGGGGACGTCTCCTCAGCTGCCAAGCTGCGAGGAGAGAGCGAGGGGACTCTCGCATGAACACAGAGCCGCTTTCCGAGCGGCCCGTAACCATTGTCTGTGAACAAACGCCGACTGAAAGGCCGTGCTCTGCTCGCGCCCAGCCTTCCTCTACCAAGGGCCGCACATTCCAGGAACTGGACATCTAGTTCCCAAAGAGCCTCCAAGTGCAATATAAATAGTAAGCTATAGAAAATAAACCCCCCCATTTCTGAAAGTCCGCTCGCTTTTCTGCAATCCCTTCCTCCCAACAATGAGCTATTGTTCCACTCCTGGTACTGAGGAAATGTTTGTGTTCCTTCTCCGGGTCCTTCACATAGAGAGACCTGCTCCTCATTTTGGGATAATCACCCAACATGCTACAAAACACCCAAGCCCTTCACAGGTCAAGATAGAGTAAATTTAATATTGATTTCACCAAATTAAAACATCCCTCCTTCTTTTTTTCTTAGTGTTACCTTAAAAACTCAGCAGAGCTCAACCAAAATACCTCGAAGAGATCAAAGAAGGAGGGTCCCAGTCGATACTGGTGTGCCACTTAATGTGGCCACAGAGGGCCACCGGTTTGAAACACAGAGTGATGAAGGTGAGCACTATCTTGACAGCACTGACACTTGCTGGGGGATATTTCTTCTCCCAGATGTCGAAATACGGGTACAAGCAAGCTCCTTGCCTTGGCCACGCAGCCACAAGTCCACGAGGCTGGGACCTCAACGTGGTTTAAGACGTGGCCATCGCATACCTTCTTGTGAACCGCATGTCCCAAGGGGCAAAAACGCTCTGCTGCGAAAACCACGGGCAGCGAATCCACCTATGTCCAGGCTCGTTCCTCCTCACCCCCGAACCGGACACTTGCCGCACGGGGGGCCTACGGGTGAGGAGCGGGGTTTGAACTCTCCCTGCTGATGAAGGCTTGACCGCTGCAGAGCCAAGATTTTGATGCCGGCAAGGATGCTGCAGAGAGCCTCACGCGTAACCATATAAAGGAAACATTTAAGCAAGAGAAAAACCTCAATAAATTGCGTATTTCCACTCCTTTAACATTGATTCTTCTAACCATCGGATGCAAAGGGACAGGATGGCAATCGCCCAATGGACCCACTACAGGAGAGGGACCCGTCTCGCACGGTTCCCATGCAGGATGCGCGCAGACCTGCTCCAAGGGAACCCGAGCACACAGGCTCCGTTTCCCTACAGCCTCTAGATACCCACACCATAGACAAAATTGGTAAAATCCCATCTTTTTGCACCACCAAACAGGCCAACCCAGACTGCAGCACCTACGCACTTCGCTTCTGGGGACTCCGCACCTATTTTTGGAGATGGCCAAGGGGCAAGAAATTTCTTAATAAAAAGCAGCAAACTGATTTATTTGCCTTAAAAAACGAGGGAGCTCTCGCACGGTTCCCACGCAGGATGCACGCAGACCCGCTCCAAGGGAACCCGAGCACACACAGGCTCCGTTGTCCGACAGCAGCCTGACTTCAGATACTCCCAGGAAAGAGAAAAGTTGGTAAAACCCCGTCTTTTTGCACCAAACAGGCCGACCCATACCGCAGCACCTAAGCACTTCGCTTTTGGGGACTCCGCATCTATTTTTGGAGATGGCCAAGGGGCAAGAGATGCCTTTATAAAAAGCAACAAACTAATTTATTTGCCTTAAAAACAAGGGCTTCTTAATTGCCATCACAGCAATAACTTCTGTAAAGATACAGAACTTTTTTCTCCCCGTGTCGTAGCTGAACTAGAAGGGAGTAAAACTCCGCCGTTACCACAGTTTTAATTAAATTTGATTGATAGCCCATTACGTAAGTACGCACAAAGCCACAGTTCGCCCAGGATGCTATTTCCTCTCAGGTTTTTCAATGCAGAAAGGGCTCCCGCTCTTAACCGTTGAGATAAAGATCTTTTTAGAAGTGCTGATCTGTTGCTTGGTTGGAAAATGGTGGAAGATCTCATTAAAAATAGCCAGCTGTGCAAAAGAAAAAAAGTTACGGTTCTTGAGGCATCCCGGCGTGCCTCCGGAGGGAGAATCCGCTCGAGCGGACTGGGATGGCAGCCCCCGGAGCCGGACCCCACCGGACCCCCCGCAGCACAAAGGGGTTATTGGGAACAGGCACCCGCTCCCCTCCTTCCACCGCAGGAAGAATTTTTTTGCCTCCTTTGTTCCTTCGCAGGTGGGGAACGGCGACGTCAAGCTGGCGGCTCGGAAAGCGGGGAAGAGGAACTTAAAAAAACAAAACCCTCTTGCACTGCGAACAGCGGAGTGTCTGTGCCCGCTGCAGAAGTGGCATTTTACACCATGCTCTCCTACCACCCCTTTTTTCCGCCTTTTTTTAATACTCTCAGGTCCAATTCTCCACTTACCAAAACACCCTCAAAGGCGGCGAGAAAGAACAAAAAAAAATAAAAAAAAAAAAAGGAAAAAGGCAGACAGAGCACCAAAAGAAAATTACCCGGCATAAATTCAGGTAATTTGTTAAAACTCTAGCAGAGGCAGCAGCTGCTACAACAGGCAAGCTTGAAAGCAGAGTCTAAAGAAATGTGGAAATAGAGAAGAAACAAAGAAACACCGTCCACAAAACGCTATTTTTTGACTGGCAATCACTCGGGCTTCAGGTTGGAGCTCTGGCATTACAAACAGAGACGGTATAGAGATAAGAAATCCTCTTTCACCTTCTTAACTGTAAGTTAGAGACTGCTGCGCTGATGATTAAGAACAAAACATAGCAGGGTAAGTTTTATTTATTTATATTCCCAAACACAGCAGGCATCAAGCAGCAACTTAAATAAAAACTCTTTACTCCAAAAGCTTTAAAGCCACCACCATAGATAGGGGCACGTCAACAAAGTCTGCATGAAAGAACATTCTGTTTTCAGGTAAATCGAGATGTAAATATTTGTTCTACTTAATTCTGCTTTGTACAGTCCAGAAGGACTGATCAAAGATAACACGCATTTTGAGATGCAATTATGAAATGCCAGCATTTAGAAATCAAACAATCTATAATAAAAGTTTCTCAATAACACAACTAAGGGGAGGGGGGAAAAAAAAAAGGCAGAAGTTCTCACATAGGCTTTTACAAGCTCCATGAGAGCTGTACAACGCTGCTTATACCTGAATATTCATGTGAAAAAAGAGATTAAGACCGAAGAAAAGTCAGATAGAGAACCTCATCAGGTTTATTAAGGCCAGTAAAAGAGCTGCGGGTGTAGGTGCCACAGAGCAGGGCGATTCAAGCCCCAGCTGCTGGGCTCTCTGCTACTTTCAGGATGAACCCTGCGGCCCCGACACCCCAGCAGGTAAAACAGACTTTCAGGGACAAGCAACACGACCAAAAGACACGTCAACCAAAACAAGCGTCTTCACAGTACCATCAGTGAAGGTTTCTGGCTTTAGGTTCCTCACCTTTACTGAGCTGTAAACTGCAAAGGGGACTACGTGCGTTTTCAGTATAGAGATTGTAAACACTTCACTGATTTCAGCTCAATCACATTTTGCAGCTGCCTGAGTCAGCTCCCAGGTTGGGATGCTCTTAGAAATATCATCCTGTCCTGTAAAAAGACCCCAGAAACCTCGCACGCTCTTTTCCCCTGGATGGGGAAAATGAAAGACTACCCTCTCCGATTCCATCTACCTGTCTAAAGTTAAAAACGCGTGGTGTTTGAGGTCTCTCACCGGCAACTTCACAGCAGTGACCACTCCACTGTGGTTACTCAGAAATAACAACCCAGAAACCAAAACCTACGGGTGGACGTCCCGGACGCAGCAAAGACAAGCCCTGCCTGGGAATAATGCTTAAAATGTCACAGTTCCAGCTTACGGTTAAATAACAACTTGCTTGAAGGCACCGCGAGCTGAACTCCATGCGAGCTTTGGCTTTTTCCTGCCCACGTTGACACCGAAGGTTTCTAAGGAGAAGGTGATATTATGGCTAGACACAACCAAAATGACACCATTATGGAGCACTTGCATGTGTATGGCCGATTTCTACTTTTTGGGCAACCACTTTTCAGTCCCTGGAAGGACTATTTCGTTGCAATTTCCCTGTTCTTGAGAAGAATTCAGTGACTCAGGTGCTCTGATCCTCTCTGCGGCCAGGGCATGTCAACAGAGTACGGAAGCTCCTTCAAAACACCCAGATTCGCTCACCTCCCATGTACGAGACCCCACCTTCCTCCGCTCCAACCCTTTGCAATCAGGTTTGTCTCGGACAACAGGGATCGGGAAAGTAGCCTCAGCAATATTCCCCAGGATGACCCCTGACCATAGGGCTAACTTGGAGAAAGCCTTCGCGCTGATCTTAAAACTGTTTGATTTCTTGGTAATTCACCAACAGATTCTTTCAAAAGATGCAGCCTTCAGTCCCTGAAGGGGTTCCAGGAGAGACTCTGGATCAGGGAGGGGAGCCGTGGGCTGAGGGGGAAGGGTTTGACACTGGAAGAGGGGAGATTTGGATGAGATACTGTGAAGAAATTCCTTGCTGTGAGGGGGGTGAGCCCCTGGCGCCGGTTGCCCAGAGAAGCTGTGGCTGCCCCATCCCTGGAGGGGTTCAAGACCAGGTTGGACGGGGCTTGGAGCAGCCTGGGCTGGTGGGAGGTGTCCCTGGGAGGTGTCATTGGAACAAGATGATCCAAGGTCCCTTCCAACCCAAACCCTTCTGTGATTCTATGCCTGGATTCGGGACCCCCAGATTAAGCGTAGTTTCCACCTCTTTTAATTCCTCTTGGTCCACAGCTATGCCTTAGGCTTTAATCCAGATAAAACCTACTATCTTCCTGAGCTGAAGACAAAAAGGTACCACAAAGAAAGAGTTGTGTTCTCACCTTTAGGCGAGAGCAAACACAAAGCCAAACATCAGTTCCAATGCACACCTCTTGCAAGACGGCAAAGGATGGTTTTCCAGCTCAGCGGTGAGAGCGAAGGTCTCGATTTTCACAAATCGCGCTCCCCCCGAGGCACTCCGCCGAAGCCAGCACAGGTAAAAAGCTCAGGACCTCGCGCTTTCAGGCACGAAAGACTTTCTGACACCGCAACAGCTAAAGCGCCTGCACCTCATCCACATCCTGAAGGTATTTCTTACCTGCGCTTTTTTCTTCCAAGACATCCAAGAGCTAAAATGTGATTAAGTGTTCAGGGACTCACCAGGCTCCTTCCCAAACACAATTCCAAATATTCCTTGAACACAACAGAAGCTAAGTCCCGCCATCAATACCACCACGGTGTTCCTAATTACATCTTTGAGCTGTATGTTGGGTAGCAACCCTCAGTGCAAATTCCTTTGCTCCGAATTGCCAAGTTTTGGCACAACACATTTAATAAGGGACGTGTTAATGAAATGAAGCAGCAAAAACCAGAGAAGATCGACTCCATCAAAGGGCATTTTGATCTGTCTGTCTTCAGAGCAATGGTACAGACAACTCGGGGAGTGGCACATACCAATCCCAACCTAAAAATAACTGGATTACAGGACTGACAGTCAATTCTGACCCCATTACTCAAATCTTGATCAAATCTAACATCGAGTATATTTCCTAATCAACCCGCCTCTAGAGGCTACTTGAAGGCTGATCTCTCAAACCCTTTTTCAGGGAGATTCTTCTATAGCCTTAACATACCAAGGAGCAGGTAGAACATGAAAACAATTATCCACAAAGCTTGTTTCTTTCCAAAAATATTTGGCAAAGCACTGGATTTTTTTTTTGTCTGTTTCATATAAACGTGATGTAAAACGTTAAAGTCTCAAAATGCCCTTCAGCAACTAAAAATGAACCAAGCTCAGAGGGAAGAAACCACCTTGAACAAGGCATTTCTCAGCACGGTGCAGCAAGAAGAGTCCTTTGGATACCGTTAACCACATTTATTTTTGCAATTAACTACAACAGAAGGGGAAAAAAAAATAATCCGTTACCTGAAAAGGAGAGATATCTTAACACCGCTTTCTTCTACAAAGTTCTTCTAGACCAGCCTCTGGCTACCAAGCATTTGGTAAGTGTTAAAAAACATACTTACGTAGGAAACAGTTCAGCAGGGAAATGGTATTGTAGGCCCCAAGAACTCCGCAAGCACGGAGGTTAGAGGCGACTCCGTGCACTGTAAACCTCCCCATGGAGAGCACGAATGCCAAAACACTGCCAAAACCCGCTCCAGTTGGGGCTCGGTGAAGACATTTCTGCCCCAGCTGATAACCACCATCACCACCGACACAGCTAACCACACCTCCCGCTCTCCTCCGCTAAAAAACCACCCCGTTCCTCCCTAACCAGCTTTGGTAAAGGGGTCCTTGTTTAAAACGTTTAAAGATGGAAGTGAACGGAAGGGTTGGGAGAAGAAGAGATGGGCTAGGAAATGTCCTGGGTCACTTTATGGAGGGAGGCCACCAAGCAAACTAATTGTGACCTTCCCCAGGGAAGACAGAAGATGGTCATCCCAGACAGGCAGCAGTTTGGAGGCGGTCAGGAGCATCGCTCCCAGCTAACGTGGGACAACTTCAGAGCGAAGAAACTACGTCATTCAAGAAACTGAGATGGAAGGAGGGGAGGAAAATGCAAGTATCTTTAATAGGAGATAAGCATTCAAAGAGAAACATCCCATCCACAAAAGACCCAAGCAGCGGCCAGGAAGAGCTGGGGGAACACAGGCAAATCCAACACGAGCCAGAACTTGGGACGATTGCTGTATTTTCCTTCATCATGTTTTGATTTTGAAAGGGGGGGGCTGGTTAAAAAAATAGCAGCAGCCTTACCCTGAACAGCAGCTATATGAGACCAAGACTAAGCAAATGCCTTGGTAAATGCTGTAAAAATATACAAAGCAAGGCTGCAAGCAAGCCGGCTTGACGGAGAGCACACAGGAGCCGGGAGGAGACAGCCACAGGGAACAAGGATTTGATCTCCTATTTGGCCAGGCAACACATACCAGCACACTCCTTTCTGCAGCTACTTTAGCTTTTGGTCTGTTCCAAAACTAACAGGTACGTTTCTTTGGCTCTCCTCCACACCTCTGGTTGCATCAGATACCTGTGCACATCTAGTTTGGCAGAAAAAAAAATAGTATTTTTAATAAAATGCTAGAGACAAGACAGCAGAGCTAAAGCCATACCCATCTTCTACCTTTCACATTCTGTAACACAACTGCTGATACAACATTTATCGCCAAATACTTCTGTATTTCAATCACTGACCTTAAAACAATTCACACCACAACATCCAAAACACAGAGTATCTCACACAAACTGAATCACACTTCAAAGAAAACAAATATCCCCAAATTTAGCCTACTTGTGTCCCCTGATTAGCAGCTGAAACAGCAGTTCCTGGCCCAATACCAGCTCACGGAGAGGCTCTGACCTGCTCAGCCGTTCATTGTGTGCTGCTCAGAGGTACCCCATAAACAGGCGCCGGGGTCCGGGCTGCGGAGTGTGGGGACACTGGGAAGGAGAGCTTCCACCGGGGAATCCCCCAGCAATTCCTCCATCCCAACAGCCTCGCCAGCTAGAGAAGATTGGGATTGTTTGCTTTGAGGGTTTCGGTGATTGTTGTTTTGGGTTTTTCTTCCTTCACAACAGTTACTTCACACACACACAGTTATTTCTACACTGAGTTTATACTGCAAACACAGAACCAGATAAAACCATTAAAGTCCAAGCAGAGAACGAGGAGAAGGCCAGACGACATACCTAAAAAGACACACGGAGGAAGGGAGACCAGGAGGAAACCCCTCTCATGGCAGAGGAAGGTTATCAAGCTTTTACCCAGACCTTATTCAGCTCACAGCCCGAGAACTTCACGTGGTATTACAGCCTATCTTCCCTCACACGGAACTCGTACATTAAACCGCGTGTCTCCGGCTTCCCTTTAGCACCAGCAATTATCCCCATCTGGGGGAACGTCGTTACAAGACTGGGAAAAAGAGTTCCCAACGCAGACACAACTACTACAGCACTCATTCGTGGCAATTTTCACCCCAGAGTCTTAAATTTCTGTAATGTACTAAAAGACAGCTTTACCGATTCTTATCTTCCTATGCACGCCGTTAACTGAGAACTCCCCCAGCCCACTTACCTCACACTTTGTACCCTAAAAATCACAAATAAGCTACTATAGCTGACAGGCCACAACCCACGCACGCCTCTTCTCTACAGGGACGGCCGCTGTCGCATCCCTGGGGGTTTGGGACCCTCCATCAGCAACCATCTATTTCCAAGCCAGGCTTTGTAGCCGTGTGATAAGCATGAATATCAAACAGGCCAGCAGTTTACCGTCTCATTCACTCGGCCACGTTTCCTACCGTGTCTCTAACACCTCATGCTGTGACTTCATGGGAAAATGTAATGCTCTGCTGGTCAATCTGTCAGGAAGCGTCGCGGTGACAGCAGTGTTTCACCGGGGCTGATGGTCCTTCCGTCAGCCCAGCAAGGGATTCCACAGGTACGCTTCTCCAGAGCATTAATGCTCATTCCGACTCCCAGCTCTGTAACGCCTCACGATTTACCCCCTACAATCTTTTATTTCGGCACTTTATCAAAATGAAATGAAATCGTTAAGTACCCTCTTGCCACACGCGGAGCTCATGCCTTCTCCCGAGTTAAAAATCTCATGTCGTACAAAATGAAATCCCGAAAAAGCAGGCGTCTAGGGAAGACAGCGTGGCGCATCCAACGCTGCTGCAAATACCCCCTAGTTCGCAGAGGGATACAGGCTGGACGGGAGCTCTAGGTGTCCTTGGTCCAATCCTCCATATGTTCAATTTTCCTTCGTAAGGACTCTCAGCTCCACGCTTTACACACACCTCCACAGGGTGCTTGAAGAAAAAGAGTAACAGCAACAATATATTTATCCCAGATGAGTCTGAATATGAGCAGTAAATCAGTCGGAGAGCATTTCTCATTTAAAAGAAACGCCGGTTTGACTTCCATTAGCTCTGCCTGTTGAATTCAGGCCACTAATGTAGAGGTAAAACACGGAGGGAAGGCGGCATCTGCCACACGTGACCATCAAGGAAGATTTCAAGCTGTGAGGGGTGGCTGACACCCCAGCAGGCTGTGCCACCATCCAGAGAGACCTGGACAGGCTGGAGAGCTGGGCGGAGAGGAACCTTATGGAATTCAATAAGGGCAAGTGTCGGGTGCTGCCCCTGGGGAGGAATAACCCCCTGCACCAGGACAGGGTGGGGGTGACCTGCTGGAGAGCAGCTCTGGGGAAAGGGACCTGGGAGTCCTGGGGGACAACGGGATGGNAGGTGGGGGAGTCTCCGTCTCTGGAGACATCCCAAACCCGCCTGGAGGCGTTCCTGTGCCCCCTGCTCTGGGTGACCCTGCTCTGGCAGGGGGTGGGACTGGGGGATCTCCAGAGGGCCCTTCCAGCCCTATGGTTCTGTGATTTCCAAGCACACATATGGCACAAAGTGGCCTCTGAACCAATGCACCACAGCTGAACCAACACACAGGCAGAAGTCGGTGAAGGTGGACCTGGTGTGCTATCCCACATGAGAAAGAAAGGGGAATTTCAGGCCTAGTCCCTGCCTTCTCCTTGCTCTGGTTGCACCGAGGGGACACTGAGCACCGCAGCAGGCAGGACGGCTCCTTGCCTGGTTAGTGAAAAACCCCGATTTTGCTGGTTTCAGAGTGCACAGAAACTGCCGTATCACTCTATTCATAGCAGGTCTCCAAAGATTACTAACTTCCCAACATGACCCAACCACTTGGCTTTCACCATCACCATGGCAATGAGCGACATCACCTCTTAAAACATGAACGCACCGCGGACCACGTTGGTCCCCAGTGCTAGTTTAGCAGCATTTTATCAGATTAACCATAACCAAGACAAACATTAAGGTATGGGGAGGGGAGGACGAGAAGACTAAGAAAATTATTTGTTCCAGTATGAAAGCGCTGAGTTTGGTCTTAAACACTGACGTTTTGCCGCACTTCAGAAGGAGAATGGACCGAATCAAACATTTTAAGTTATCCCTCGTGCAGAGCATCTCTGATGTTATTTGGGGCTGCAGTGCAAGCAGCCTGCAGACACGCAATTATACAGCTCGCCAAAATATCTGGTCAAAACACACTTCCACTTTTTCCTTTGCGATTGATTCAGAGACATTTTTGACCCACCTGCAGCAAGTGCGGGTGCTACAGATCTTTTATGCCCCCTATTCCTAAGCAAAAATACCCTCTTAAGCACAACACAATCAAAACATGGATGCAGCCAGACCACGACAGCCTGATGTGTGAACTCTCCTCCTTTGAGAAAGGATTTTCGACCTTCTCCTCACGGAGGTGGGAGTTCAGCGCACTTCTCCAACATCTTCCAAACCCTGACTCACCTTTTAGCACTTTAGCTCAACCAGCGAGACCTCAAACCCCCTGATGGAGCCCAAGAGCTATCCCTGCTTTCCCTGTTTGGCTGCATTTTTCCCCCAACAAACTCCTTTCAGCCAGCAAGACCGACCTGCCTTGCCAACGGAGAAGCAGCTCTCCACCCCCTCTTCGGCACTCTCCCGCTCCTGTGTTTTATTGCCATGCTCCAGTTTCTTTCCACACGCCCTTCACAGGTTGATTAATACTCATCTTGGATGATCAGATGTCTAGTAATTCAGGCTTTTACACCGCTCCGCGCCGTAATTCTCATTAAGGCACAGACGTTTTACTCGAAAGCTTTTTGCTGACTGTTCCCACTCCTGACATCCAGGCCATTCAATGAGACATTCTGGACAGAGGTCCCGGCTATAAAATTCACATGTTCTTCGGCTGCCAGAATGGGAATTTGGTGACAGTACAATTCATTCATTTATTTAATGATCTTAATGTCAGCCTGAGTGGATAAAGTGTGCTTTGGCTTCAGCAAGCGGCGATGGGGACCGTGCCAAGTGCCGGAACAATTGTTTCGGTGAACGCCTGCAATGCCAGGTACCGCTGCCACAAAACGGGAAGTTTTTGGGGGGAGGATGGCAACCATTTCAGGTCAAACTCGGTGCCCAACCTCCGAACTAAATATTTAAACATAAAGTGCTCTACCTGTGCGGATGAACTTTTTTTTTTTTTTAAAGTTAAAAAAGTGTTTGGGAAATGTAATCAATACAATTAAGCAGCACAGCTTAAGCTCATTGAAAATTACGCTTCGCGATATTTCCGTATCAACAAAAACTAGATCTTTTTTTCTTTCTTTGTAAGAGACAGACACAAAAGCGCTTTGAAACCTACTTTAAAACACAACGCTGAAGGAAAACATAAGACCAGAGTTGTACAGAGAGGTTGACAGCTGAATTATTTGTACTTCACGAATCTAGAATACAAAACACAGAGCCCAGAAGAGTGAAGTATGTGAAGAGAGACCATCCAGTGACCAGTATTTATATCTGAGTAAGCACTGGCGAGAAAGGGCGGCGCAAACTGAAGCCAGCTTTATGTCCTACAGCCAGATGAAGTCGGAAGATACCCCACCAGCTCAAGAAACAGTACGTCCAGAAGAGCCGTCTACACAAACTTCACCATGCTAAAACCGGGCATCAGCCACCATCTGCTGAAATCCCTTTCCCAGCGTACTCCAGAGGCCGAGACGCACCACGAATTTCACATTAAAAGTCACAACAAACATGCTTTAAATGCTTTTGGAGATTAGTTCTTG
>VXBO01008875.1:278662-293739 GCA_013400135.1 Rhinoptilus africanus
CGGGAGGGGCTCTTCGGAACCTCTCGGGAGAGGCCAGGCCGCTGCTTCGGGCGTTTTCGGCTGGGCCCGGAGAGACTTCAGCAGCCCTTTGCTGTGAGCGGTGACCGGCTTTCCCCCTGCCCCAAAAGTCACCCCCCCCAGCCCTGTTGCCAGCCCTTATGGCCCTCCCCAGCCACATCCCAGGCTCCTGGGGGGGACTGGACAGGGCTGCAGCCCCTCATGAGGGTTGGGAGCCCTGAAGGGGAGATGGCGGTTGTGAGGGAGGGTCGGTGGCCCTGGTGGGGTGACATGGTTGTGCCGCCATCCAGAGAGACCTGGACAGGCTGGAGAGCTGGGNATACTTGAAGGGTGGGTGTCAGGAGGAGGGGGCCAGGCTGTTTTCGGTAGTGCCCAGTGACAGGACAAGGGGTGACGGGCACAAACTTGACCATGGGAAGTTCCCCCTAAACCTGAGGAGGAACTTCTTTCCCTTGAGGGTGGCAGAGCCCTGGCCCAGGCTGCCCAGGGAGGTGGGGGAGTCTCCGTCTCTGGAGCCATCCCAAACCCGCCTGGAGGCGTTCCTGTGCCCCCTGCTCTGGGTGACCCTGCTCTGGCCGGGGGTGGGACTAGATGATCTACTAAGGTCCCTTCCAACGCTGTGATTCTGTGATTCTATGGTGGCCATGAGGGAGGCCCGGCAGCCCACCTCTGGCCATGGGGATCAGTGTAGGGAGGGCCCTCTGGCCCTGCCCTGGTGGGGGTCAGGCATCCTCCTCACACCCCCACGCCATGCCTTCGCCACCCCCAAGGGTTGCCACGCCGCCGCCATCCTCAGCGGTTCACAGCCCTGCTCACAACCACCACCGGGCTGAGCTCGGCAGTGGCAAAAGCAGTTTGTACCGTCTCGGGGAGATAAAAAGGACCTCAGAGCAGATTCAAGCAGCTGCTGGATTGTCCTGACTTGTCCTGCTGGCTCCTGAGGGCTCATTCCAGCCGCCTGGCACCTACCGACGTTCCTGCCGCGCCGCACGTCCCAGGGAAACGCTCCCAGCACCTTCTCCGCGCCGGCAGGTATTGCCACCCCGGGTCACCCAGCCTGGGGTACGCCGGCTGCTGTAGGACAGTTTTCCATAGCTTATTTGCTTATTTGCATCCCGTCTGCTGCATCCTCTCAGTAGCCGCAATAATACTTTAAAATCACAAATAGACTTTTAAAAGCTTCTTCTCTTAAAGTAAACAGCTCTCTTGGTGGTACGTTCAGGCGCTTGGCGAGTAACTGGTGCTTGCAACTGGAAGTCGACAGAAGAACGACGGGGGTCTTGCGCACTGAAGAAAACCCACCCAGTGAGTCACATCTATCCACGTCTCCACAGCAGCCCCATTTTGCATAATTTTGAGTTTTAAAATACAAATCTGAAGGGGGAGAGTCTGGGCTTGGTGGTGTTCGCAACAGCGAAGCGTAGCACAGCACCCGGTGGCCAAAAGATAGAAGGGTCTTGAGTCCGTTTTCCCTTTTGAGTCAGACTCTGAATTACTGAACAGTCGGGGCTGTGCAGGTCAGGTTTGGGACGTGGCGCCCGTGCATTCCCACGCACGAGGACCGCAGCGTACCCCGAGGCTCGCCCTCCTGCGCGGTGTGAGCTCCGAAGAGAAGCTCCCGTGAGCTGCCAACGCCGCTTGAGCCGCCGCGGTGGCCTCCAGGAAGAGTAACCCTGCGCCTGGAATAGTTTCTCACTGACTAAAGTGCTATCTGCAGGGCACAGCCGCGCCAAACAAGTGCACCGCGTGGTGCCAGAATTTATTAGTGGAGCCGGTGGTGGAAGGAAGACGGCTCGAGTGCTCTTTATTTTCCCTTTGCGCTTTTCGTTCTGCACAGGGAAACGCCAGGGATGAGGTGAGCTCGCAGCTACCTCAAACTGCTTGTGGGAAAGGGGGTGAAATGGAAAACGATGAGGGTTTTTTTGGAGGAAAAAAGACCCACCAAGCCTTGCCAGCCTGTAAAGAAGACCCGAATGGGGACTATTTCCATCTGTTGCCAGGAACAAATATTTAACTACAAGTGGGGGCTCCGGGTATTTTTTTTTACAGAGCCATTTTTCCTACCGCCTGCCAGCTCGACTGCCGATTCCCCACCAGGACAGCTAAAGAGAGAAATGAGAATGACCTCCAAGAAAGGCCAAACACTCTCCCACTCTCGGAAAATGGGAGAACAAAGGCAGAACTTTTATCGTGGTAGGGGGTTTGCCCGAGGACTGACAGATCTTCAGACATCCCGGGGAGCTGCTGCGCTCACAGCGCATCTCTCCCGTCTGCGGCCTGCTGGGAAGACGGATCCCCCTCCACCGCTCGTAAAGGCTTCACTTTTAATCATTTTGAGGGTGCGAGTAAAGCTGTGTGGTGGTGGGGGGGGGGTGTCAGTGTCCGGTGCCATTCCACGCGGCACTTCTCCCGGTACACCCCTTCACGCGGAAGGAAATTCGTACCAAAAGCAAATTGACATCTACGGCTCCCTCTGTTCTACAGAAATAGCTGCCTGTAAACACAGCTGCGAAAGAGCCTTCCAGCTCCGGTATCTTTAGATATATCACTTCTTTTTGCCCATTTAGAAAGGAAAAAAAAAAAAAACAACCCCAAAACAATCCAGCGTTTTCACCATATTGTCCGCTGAAGCTGCCGAAGCGTGCTGGCCATGCGAAGGAGCCAGGCTCCTGGCTCTGCCTTAAAGCTCCTCCGAAGTCTCTGTCTCCCCCCAGCCCTCCTTTTACCTTTTTTTTTTCCCCTAAGAGGAAAAAGCAGACGTGTCTGTCTTCTGCACTACCCCACACGGGACAATTCAGCCGACAAACCCTGCAGATTTGGCGAGTCTGAGCAAGTGCCAGCTGGATTCACGCCCTTCCTACCGCCTCTGGTTCCTCTCCGTTTCATTTTTTTCCTCCTATTTTTTCCTGCTGGCTTCATTAGCGCCTGGGAACTGAGGTATCACCGTGGGCAGCCTGAGTTTACAGCGCTGAGCTCTTCTTTCGGAGCATCAGCAGCTCTTTTTCCAGTCCCGCCGGTCTCTCACGTACCCGGCACAAACACATGGCAAAGAGTGTAGTAGGGTGAACTTCGGAAAATAGAGGGAAGGATTGGGGTATTGCTGGAGAAGGGCTGTTTTCCTGCAGGAATTGTTTGAGGAAGCTTTTGGCCCATTCACTGCCCTAAAAGCTGACTGTCCCAGTGGGTGACCCCCCAGGTGCTGGGGGTTAGATCTTGCCTAGAGGGGGTAAACTGGGAAGGAGAAGAACAGTTCAGAGGGTGGGTTTCAGCCTCTTGCAGCCTCGAAGGCTGGCTTGGCCCCACCAAACCTGTGAAAAACCATCATTCCCAGCTCATTTTGGCAGCTCCAGCACGCTCCGGGCGCCCGCTTTCACCCAGCAGGGCATAGCAGTGCCTCCTTCTTTGCTTTTCCCTCCACTGATCCTCTTCCAACACCCTCCAGGCAAAAAGAAAAAAAAAAAAAACATTAAAAAACCCAAAACATGCCTGCTTGGAGCTTTCCCCATTCCTCCTGCCCGGGCTCAGCCCTCGGCAAACATCTCTGCCCTCCGGGGCATGACTGAGCGCAAAATAAAGCAAATACCACCCAGGATCAGGCAAGCCCACGCCAGGCGCTGGCACGGGAGTGGGATGAGTCACCTCCTGCCTGCTCTGCCTTCACCCGGCAGCTTCCCAGACCCGCAAACATCCACCGCCGGCTCCGGGCCCGGCACGGGGAGCCTTGACCGCGGCGTCCCCCTGCCCCAAATCAAGCTGATGCTCGGCTTTGAAATCCTTCCAGCGCTGGGGCTGCCCCCTCCGTGGTGGCAGAGATACTTCCAGCCCGGTCCCTCACTGCGAGTGACGCCTGGAAAGACAAAATTTTTCCATTTTGGACGGTTAAACCACCTCTAACAGCATCCTACCTCTCCATGCGATGGGCTGTGCTCCCCTCTCTCCTTTCACCCCATCTCCCCATTTAATTCCTCTTTGCCTCGCGCCCACGCCTCTCCTCTCTTTTCCTAGGAACGCAGGTATTTCACCACATTTTAAACCCGCGGGGCCAAATCCAGGCCAAGACACCACACCAGTAGCATCGCTGACTCCTGCCAGTCCTGGAGTTGAGAGTTCAAGCAACGATTTTCTCGGCTCCACCGCCCTCTGCGGGTTTGCGCCACCATTTCCAGCCCGATCCCGGGGAAAAAAAACAACGGCCAGTCTTCCAGCTCTGCAGGAAACCGAGGGCCTCGCACCGAGGCGTGCGAGCGGAAAGCGTTCCGGTTCAATCTGGGCGAGAAAAGACGGTAAAAACAGCAAGAGGGAAATCTTACTGTCTATATTTATGCAACACTCGCATCCCCTGCACGCCGCTGGCTCAGCCCTGCCCATCCCGGCGGCAAAAATGCTCCGTATTTCCAAGAGCTCACTGCCGATGGGACAAATCCAGGAGGCTGCAGCCCAAATCCAGCCCTTGATAATGAGCTGGGGCTAAATAGCGAATGAGCACCCAGCACGTTGCTTGTTTTATGGCCATCAGCCCTCCCAGGTGCTCAGCGGGGAGCCTGCGGTCCAGGTCCTGCCTTCCAATTTTTTTGGGCAAGTCTGAAGAAGCCACGGAACATCCGTTTGGGAGTGAAACACTGGCCTGCGTTACTGAGCTGGCAGCAGCCAGCCGGCATCACGGAGCTATAAATAAGGCCTTTTGGAGCGCAACCTGTGCGGGACCAAGCACAGCCCGGACAGCCAAAAACTCAGCCAGGAGGAAGGAAAAGCATCTGGGAAAGACCTCCCTGTCGGGAAGATGTGTGGGGCCGTGCCATAGAAGTGGAAAGCAACCACCCACCCACAGGGAGAGTGAGGTTTTGGGGCATAAAACCCTGGCTTTAGGCTCCGAGAGAGGCGGCAGATGCCAGGCACAGGCTGGGAAAAGCCTCCTCAGCTCACTTTTGGCAGCACAGGATGGTCTCATGGCTGCAGACAGGGAGAAAGACAGGGAGAGAGGACACAAGACTCTCCCTGCTGTCCGAAAGAACAAGCGGCGAGCAGCTCCAGATCCAGTAAAAAGTTATTTATTTCAATTACAATAAGCCCACGTAGGGTGAAAAAATAGTTACAAAAAAAATCCCGCCCCATCCCTTCTTTTACATATAAATATTAAAAATCCCTCTACATCTTTGCTTTCTGTCTAGAGCAAGAAGGTGCCCCGCGAGACAACATGCAGCACCTGAGCTACTGTCAGTGGTTTCTTCTCAAAACCGCAAAAGGAGTATTAAAAAAACCCTTGAAAAAAGCCCCTTGCCCCCATCCCGGCCAGACCTTACACCGGTGCCAAACTGGCCACGGAGGGATAGAGGCTTGGGGGCCGTGCGGTGATTTCGGGGCTTGCAGTTTCCCGGGCACAGAGGCCGGGCACGGCGGCGAGCGAAGCAGCAGCAGGAACCGCCTGCGCTTGTCCGGGGAAGCTTTTGGACCGGGAATAAACAGCTGACCTCTCTTTGGAGGCGACAGGAGGGAAAACCGGGTGGCTCCATCCACACCGTCACCACCTCCATGACATCTTTGGCACGTCAACTTTTGCCTTTGCGCTCCGGGATTAAAGCTAATCCCAAGAGCTGCACCACCCTGGCAGGGCCTTTCTGCGACCCGCAGCATCCTCCAGCCCTGTCCCCAGGCCCGCTGTCCCCAGTTTCCCCATCAGCATCCTCTGAGGACAGTCCCTCCAGGAAAAACCCGGGATCCGGGGTTGGCTACTTTGCATCCGCAGCCCTCCGGCTTCCCCGGCTGAGGGACTGTCACCACAGGGTGCTGCACCTACAGCTGCACTGAGTAAAACAAAAAAAATTTAAAAATTAATAAATATATGAATCTTTTTACTACAAAAAAGGCTTTTAAATGCATTTTCCCTGAATTTTTCCAGTGTATTCCACAACGCATGAACAAAAATATATATATTTCCCACCCCCACCCGCCCCCAAAAAATATATCTTAAAATATTTTCCATCCTCGTGTGCGTATCTTTGGAGAGAGGAAGGTACGTCGGGTGTATTTAGACGCGCAGCCAAACCCACCGGCATCGTGGCATTCCCTTTATCGCCTCCGAAAAAAGAGGCATTTTGCCGGGGTGGGGGTCAGGCTGGAGCGCTGCGTGTGTAAATACAGGGCAGTGCCCACGGATGCACGTGCCTCGACGCGTGGCCAGGAAAAGACCCCCGCATCGAAGTCATTTCGCAAAGAGGCGGGAGGATGAGGAGTTTTCACAGTGGATCGAACCTCGGATGACACCGGGGACGCGGGGCGCCGCTCCGGCTGAGAGCTGGGCAGTTCGTTGCACGGAGAAGTGGTTTGAGCCTCTCAAAAGGACCGGGGAAATTCAGCTGTCGGCAAGGACGAAGCAACCGGCAGCCGGTTCCCTCCGGCGCTCGCCCATCACCAGACTTCGCATTTCTTGGGGGGGTTCATGGGGGAGCCGAGGGGGCAGCCGAAATGCTCCGCGAACTCCCGGGAGTTGGAGACTGTGCCGATGACGCGGAAACGCGAGGGGCTGTGGGGGTCGGTGATGAGCCCCTCGTGCGAGCTCTCCGGCGTGCGAACCGAACACCACACCTGCAAACGGAGGGCCAGAAGCACGAGTGCCGGCGGCCGCAACTATAAGGCCCCGCTCGGTGCCAAATCGGACCTCCCCGCTTGCGTGATGGGCACCTACACAGCTCGAGCTCCAGCTTTGTCTCGCTATTTAACCAGCACCACCCCGGTTTGGTTCTCCATCCGCCACGCAGCATCTCTGGAGACCCCAGTTTTGCCGTCACACCCTCCCAACACCACCTGGGCATGCCTCCGCCCCGCAAGAACCTGTGCGGCCGCCCTCCCGGCCCACCACCAAGGCACCTACCTGGGCGAAGCCAACGAAGAAGAGCTGGTGGTTGGTGAGGCCGAGAGTTGGGAGGGTTTCCTCTTCCCCGTTCTTTTTCAGCCAGTTTTGATACGCCTGGAGGCCCAGGGAGCAGAGCGGGCTCAGTGGACACCACCGATCCCACCACACCATGCCCCCCACCGCATCTCCCCAGCCCCGTGGCCCTACCCGGTAGGCAGCTTTGAGGCCACCGTTGTCAGCGATGTTCTCCCCGAGGGTGTGCTTGCCGTTGACGGCCTCGCCGTTGATGGTGTAGTTGCCGTACTGCTCCACCATGCACGCTGTCTGCCGCTTGAAGGCTTCCACCGAGGAGTTCTTCCACCAGGGACGCAGGTTGCCATCCTTGTCATATTCCCGCCCTGCCAAAAACACAGCGGATCCTTCATCACCCCGCCAGCCACCCCTCCGGCGGCCCACCCGCCTGGGCCTGGCCATACCTTGGTCATCGAAGGCATGCGTCAACTCATGACCCACCACCACGCCAATCCCACCAAAATTCAGCGACCTGCAGGAGGGCGATGCTGAGATTTAGAGAGCAGCCGCTGCTCCCCACAGCCATGAAGTTTAGCCTCAAGTTTTGGGATGGAAGGAAGTTTGGGAATCCTGTCCTTCCCGTTTTCCCCTAGGTTCTTACTTGGGAGACGCACGGGTGTAAAAAGGGGCCTGGAGGATGCCGGCGGGGAAGACGATCTCGTTCTTGGTGGGAGAGTAATACGCGTTGACAGTTGGAGGTGTCATGCTCCACCTGCAGGGACAGGGACACAGCCAAGGCGGCAGCACAAAGCCATTGACGATGTTTCCTCCAACACCATCCGCTTATCACGGTGCAAAGCCGTCAGCCCCAATTTAACTCCCCCAAACCGGCATGGCTCCGGATATCGTGACATTCTCCGCTGAGCGCAACGGGGAAGCGGAGCAGAGGACTTACTGGTCGCGATTCGGTGGTTTGCGGAGCTGGTCGGCGGTGACCCTGGCTGAGAAGTTGTAGAACTGCATGACGTTCTCGAAGTAGAGGTCAGACACAGCCTCGTACTGCAAAAGAGCCAGGCGTGAGCGACGCGTGGTGATGGCCCGGCCCCGCTCCTCCCTCCGTGGTCACGTTTGAGCCTCTGGAGCCGGCTGAGTTATGGCCGTTCTTGTTTCTCCTCCTCTCCAACATCTGCAGAGTCTCAGCGGAGCAATGAATCACCGTTACAGAAACCGGCTCCTCCTCTTCCCGGGCTGTGATCCCGAGAGCCACAGCCACCCCAGAACTGGGCCGCAACTCTTCGGAAAGCCCCCAGAGAATGGCCAAGGACACTAGTGAGACCATTCTGGAGGAAATCTAGGGCGTGAGGCTGCCCTGAGGCCATGGTGATGGGCACATGTCCTGCGTATGCTGCCGCAGGGGGCAACAGGGGACCCAGGAGACGTATCTGACCAACTCACATCATTAAAAACTTTATCCAGCTCCTTGGGGTCCATGATGAACTTGGGGTAGCCGATCATGTTGTAGATGGCATCTGCCTGGGGGGGTGACAAGGACCAGGGTGCTTTTGGTGCCGGGGATGGAAGGATGGGCTTGCCCAGCTCCACCACCCCCCACCGTCACCCCTCCCCAGCGCTGCTGCCAGCTCCTCACCTTCTCTTTGGCCGATTTCCTCGTCTCTTCGTCCATCCACTGCAGGGTCTCCAGGCTTTCCTCGAAGGCTGTTTTAATCTCCGCGATCATTTCCTCTGCCTGGACAAAACAAGGCGGTGCGACGTCAACCCGGAGAGTTCCACCCCCGGGAGTTCAAGGACCCTTCGCGCCGGCGGGGAGGAAGAGGCCGGGATGCCGAGACGGCATGCCAACCGGTGAAAAACCCAGTGAAAGGAGAGACGCGGTGGACAAAAGGTGGGCAGAGAAGCATTGGCTGCCCCAAAACGTCCACTGTCGCGGTGGCTTGCAACTGCTCGCGAGGGGACGTACCACCTGCTTGCTGTCCTCGGCGAAGGTGGCCTTGACGAACATGGCCCCCAGGGCGAAGCCCAGGTTGTTGTCCGTGTCGCTGATGCAAAATTTCCAGCGCGGGAGGCAGGTCTGCGTGGGGAGAGAGGAGGTCAGTGGTGGCATGGCCAAAGTCCCCCCGCTTCCCACCCCCTTGCCCCGCTGGGAGATGGGATCCGCATCCATCCCCCTGTGCCGGAGCTGCTACCCCAAAAACCTGCCCCACATCTCTAGTCTTTGGATGCAACATGATGAGGACTTTGCTTAAAAAGCTGTCACCATTTTGGGAGCTCCCTCTCACCTTCTTTGTCCCGTACATCACTTCCATGAATTTTTCCTCGGCATCCTGGAAACGCTGGTCAAGGAAGGGGCTGGTTTTCCGCACCAGGTTCCAGATCATGTAGTTGTTGAGGAGACTGTGGCAAGAGGGGGTGAGCAGGCAGCAGGACATGCCTGCCCGCCCCGGGCACCCCTCCGTGCGGGCTGGGGGCTCTCACCATTTATCAGTGGCCAGGATGAGGTCGGAGACCTGCTCCAGGTACTCCTTGGCATAGACCACGACGGGCTCCGACTCGTTCAGCTCCACGGGGTAGAAGACTGTGGAGAGGAAGGGCATCCAGTCCACGGCCGGCGCCAGCTCCTGCAAAAGCCATGCCGCTGCTACGGACCCAAAAAACCATCGAAGGGCAGCGGCAGCCGCTTCCCGAGCTGGAAGCCGCTGCAACAGCCCCCCCCAGTTTGAGGGATTCAGCTGATTTTGCAGAGACCAGCATCCTCCAAAGGTCGGAGGGGAGTAAACAATTTCCTCCCGCAAAGGAAAAGAAAGTGGGGCGGGTGTCAAAAATGTTGACACAAGCCATTAGGGCCCCTTCGGGGACACGGGGAGGTGACCGGGTTGACGTCCACAACCGGACCGCAGCCCTAGGGGTGGTCCGGAGGCTGGGAGGAGCGGGTCAGGATGGGATTTCCCCAAGGAAGCCATGGGCCAAGCTATTGCACAAGAGCTTCCCAGACGGTGTCAGCCAGCGTTGGGCTTCCTCAGAGGAGCTGCGTCACCTCCACCCGTCCATCCCGCTTCCCAAACCACGGCAAAGCGGGGAAGCTCGCCAGCTCCATCCCTACCTTCAGCTCTCCGGCTGTCATTTTATGGTAGATGACCTCCTCGTCCCGGTGTTTCTCCTGCGGGATGGTGATGTTGGCCAACGCCGTCTCAAAATCCAAGATCTGCTGCATCTGCTGCCGCGTCGACTCCTCGTCGGCGCCGCCCAGGTACATCCCCAGCTGCACCATGTAGTTCAGGTACCCAGCGAGCACCTACGTGGTGGGATGGGGAGGATCAGCACGGTGGGTGCCCCCCACCCATGGCACCTCCCGGCCAAGCCAGATCTCCCCCGAACAACCTGACCTTCTCATTTTCCGTCTTGTTCAGGTAGTAATCCCGCGACGGCAGGCCTAGCCCCGACTGATCCACCTGGATGACGTTGCTGTTGGAGTTTTTGGAGTCGGCGCTGACGTAGACGGAGAAGAAGGGGGAGGTGCGGTAATGCGCTGTCACCTCCCGCAGCGTCGCGTTGAAGTTGTCCCCCGCGCAGGGACCCGTGATGTTCCAGCCGCCCAGCTGGGGAGAGACAGCGACCAGTTTTTGGGTAAGGAATGAGCACCTGGAGCTGCTTAAATATCCCCCCTGGGGGGAAACATCTTGCAACGGGGCTAAAAAGCTCAGGAGAGGCAAGACCCGCCTATAAATCTTACAAATCCCTTCCCCTCTCTTCCCCCCTGCCCTGAGGGATGCTCTTCCCCAGGAAGCACCAGGAATGGGGTCTGGAGGGTGCTGGGACTGCCCATAAAGGAGCTTTTTTCCTCCCGTTTCGCAGCCCCCCGGGGAAGACAGCTTTGCTGCAAGGCAGGGGACGAACCTTTTGGATGAGGTCCATGAGCGGGGTGGCGCGCAGCTCCTCGATCTTGCTCTCGTTCATGCAGGCTTGGTAGTAACGCTGCGCCTTGCGCTCCGCCTCGCTCGACACGTTGGCCGTGGTGTTTTCTGCGGGAGGCACCCAGAGGGGCTCGCAGGGGGCCCCCGAGGACGGACATCCGTCCCCCATCCTGCTGATGCCCGCTGGACCCCCCCACCCTTCCACCAGAGAAACATTCAGCCCCGTTTCGGGCAAAGCCAGGCTCCAAAAAGGCGCCGAGGATTGTCCCACCGGTCACCTCTGTGACCTCGAGAGCATCCCATGGGCCCCAGCCCTTCCTGGCCTCCCGCCTCCATCTCCTCTCCCACCCGCAGCGACCGCTCCGGCTCTTTGGAGCAGAAAGATAAAGAAAGACAAAACAAAAAGCATTTTTCCCTGCAGCTCTGATGTTCCCAGCATCATCCAGCCCCCTGCGCTGCCCTTGCCCCCGTGCTGGCGCTCCCCAGCTCTGTATTATTTATTCCTGCGAGAAGGAACAATAAACCCATTCTCCTCCTCTGCCTCCAAACCCATCCTTTTCTTCCCCACCCCCCCCCCTCTAAAATTCTGCTTCCCCAGAGGTTTGGGGTTTGGGTTTTTTTATTATTATTTTCCTCATGACACAGCTTGCACCTTTGGCTTCCCAGCTGTGGGGTTTTATTAACTAAAGGTCCCTCGGCTCCAAGGAATTCAAGGAAATGCCGAGCGCGACCGCTTGGCTGGAGGCCCGGTCCCTTCTCCCGGTAAAACCAGCGCCAGATTTCTGCGGGAAGAGCCAGGGATGAAGCCGTTCCCGCGCCACCCCCCTTCTTCTGAAAGACAACACTCTTCCCAAACCTTCTCTTTTCGGATAATCAGCCCCCGGCGCAGTGGAAAGTGCTGATAAGGAGCCAGTTGTTTGCTCAACGCTTGAACAAACCGTCCCCGCCGGTTGCTCGGATAAGCCGCCCCAGTTTGGTGTTCGCACGCAGGGGCTGAGCCCAGGATCCTCCCTCCGCTGGGGGAATTTTGGCCCCCAAAAACCAGCCAGATCAACAGCCAGCATCCCGAAAAGGCTGCTCACAAAGGCTGGAAGCTATAGCAGGAGGAAAAAAACATCTCCTTGGGGTGATATTGGGGTGCTACGGTCTCTGGATGCAGTCTGAGGTGCAAACCCTGAATTTCAGAGCTCCCGGGAACGCCACCATGGGGTTTGTGGAGCCAAGGCCGGGACCCTTCCCCTGCTCGGCACAAAAGAGCCGCATCAGCACGGCCAAAAATCCCACGGGCATCCAGGAGAGCAAACACAGCCAGGATCCGCTTCCCAGTGTCCTCGCAGCGCGTGCGTCACGCATCGGTTTGACGCCGGGGTTTAAGTCCAAACTTACATCCCGGCGGGCACGTTTCCGGCATGCCCTGGAGCTAAGGGGACTCCTTGGCCCCACGGGGGTCCCACCGCTCCCACGTACTCACCCAGCAGATGCTTCATGATGGCCTGGTTGTGCTCCCAGAGGTTGTTGAAGGTGCCCCAGCGCGAGTGGCCATCGGGGAGGGGGTTGGCCTTGATCCAGCCCCCGCAGGCGTAGCTGAAAAAATCCTCGCAGGGATTCACCGCCCGGTCCAGCGAGCTGAGGATGGAGCTGGTGACGGAGATGCAGGCTTCCGACAGGCACACGGCGGGTGACCCTGGGGGTGGCAACGAGGGGTTCAGCTCCTCCACCACACCAGGGAGCATCCTGCCCCACCACGAAGGATGTGGGCAAATATCCCATCTGGTGCCCGAGCACCCCACCCTGTGCCTCAACGCCTCGCTCCGGGGCAACGATATCCAGGGCACGCAACATGAACCAGCATCGCATCCCATCCCTGAGCATCCTGTCCGAGCATCCCGTCCCAAGGCATGGGATGCGGGCAAGTATCTCATCCTGTGCCCAAGCATCCTGTCCAGCGCCTGAGCATCGCTCCCTGGGAAGGATCGTAGAATTGTCTGGGATGGAAGAGACTTTTCAAATCACCGAGCCCAACCATCAACCTGACTCTGACAAAACCCATCACTAAACCGCATCTCTGAGCACCGCGTCTGCCCGGCTTTTAAATACCCCCCGGGATGGCGACTCCACCACTGCCCTGGGCAGCCTGTTCCCATGTTTGATAACCCTTTTCAGTGTAAAAATTTTTCCTAATATCTAATCTAAACCTTCCCTGGCGCAACTTGAGGCTGTTTCCTCTTGTCCCGTGGCCTGTTCCTTGGGAGAAGAGCCCGACCCCCCCTGGCTGCCCCCTCCTTTCAGGGAGCTGCAGAGAGCGAGAAGGTCTCCCCTCAGCCCCCTTTTCTCCAGGCTGGACACCCCCAGCTCCCTCAGCCGCTCCTCACAGGACTCCTGCTCCAGAGCCCTCACCAGCTCCATTGCCATTCTCTGGACCCGCTCCAGCACCTCAAGGTCTTTCTTGTAGTGGGGAAGGATGTGGGCAAGCACCCCATCCTCTGCCCAAGCACCCCATCCTCTGCCCAAGCACCCAGCTTTGGGGTAAAGGATGAGACACGCATCCCTTCCTGGGGCAAGCGGTGCAGGCAAACACCCTGCCGCGTGCCTGAGCATCCCACCCTGGGGCGAGGGATGCGGGCAAGCATCCCATCCCGTGCCTGAGCATCCTGCCCCATGGCAAGGGATGCAGGCAAAACACCCTGTCTTGTGCCCACACATCCCACCCCACACCTGAACATCCTGCCTGGTACCCAAGAGTCCCGCCCTGGGACAAGGGATGCAGGTGAGCATCCCATCCTGCACCCGGGCATCCCATCCCAGGGAATCCGCCCCCCCTCCTCCCCAGCATCCCACCCAGGTCGAGGCGGTAGGGTCCCTGCGCGCTGTGAGGACTTACGGGCTCTGTACTGGAAGATGAGACCCAGGAGACACGCGGCCAGCACGGCCCCCAGCACCCCCACCAGCACCACCAGCTGCTTCTCGGTGCGCGTCCGCTCAGCCCAGCACCCCGGGCTGCTCCTGGAGCCGCGGAAGTTCACCTGCGGAAAAAGCAGCGACGTTTCCCCACCGGCAGAAAAACCCACCCGCACATCCCCCATTTCACTCCCTACAGCCCGCCGCACGGATTTGGCCCCCGGCGAGGGATCCGTCGTGGTTGGAGCTGGGAAAGGCGGCAGCTGCCTTCCAGAAACCAGCCAGGAAGGGCGGCACAATGGCAGGAAAGGGAGCGGGGCGAGCGTTTCGGCAGGCTCACCTGCTACGCCATGCCACCCGAACCCCTCCTCGAGCACGGCCGTACCCCCCCCGGTGGTCCCTGTCCCCACCGCCGGCACTGGGACAGGGTGGGGGCCACCACGGCATCGGGAAGTGCTGTAACAGGATACTCCCGCTCGGCCGAAAAACATCCCCAGGAAATATCCTGATATGAGGGCGAGCAGAGACAGCCCCACCGGGGAAAGCAAGAAAAAACCACAGCAGAGCCCTGATTTTTGGGGTGGAAAACACCATTTTGGGCAGAGGCCGATGGGGCTGGGAGCGGGGCCAGCACCCAGGGCATCGCTCCAGCCCCAAATCTTCCCCGGCGAGGCCCAAACGCTGGCAGCCGCGGGGTTTCTTCTTGCCACCCGTGGCCCTTTCTAAGCCGCTTTCCTGCTGCTCCGGGAGGAATTAACCTAATCCCCTTTTGTGTGGGGACAAAGCTCCTACCGCCACGATAATTGCTCGCCCCGGCCACGCCAAGAAGGGGTTCGGCCGGCAAAAAAATCCGTGCTGGGGCGTTGGAAAGAGGATCTGGCCCCGCAGGCTCCCCCGTCGCTGCTGCCGGGAGAGGAGCAAAGGGCAGCAGGAGCCAACACGGCTCTGCCCATGCCGGACTTTGCCCCGTGGAAAGGCTGGTCCCAGGTGGAAAAACCTTCTCCAACCTCCTTTGCTGCTTTCCAGGACCTAAAATCCCCCTTTTTCCTCCCCAAAAAACACACACGAAGCCCTACCTGGAAGCCGTTGGGGTATCCATCGCCTTCGCCGATGGAGTCCAGGGGGTCTTCGTCATCCAGCGTCGCCCGCTTGTAGGTCGACATCTGCGCGGGGAGATCGGCAAACGGAGGAGCTCAGGGTGGAAGAGGAGGAGGAGGGAGGAGGGCGAGGAAGGAATACGCACCCCCTAAAGCCGCCGCCTCCTCCAAGAAGCTAAATCCCGAAAAGCTCCGGGGCAGTAAAGCGCTAAACAAATGCCGGAGGAAGGTTATGGAAAGCAACGCAGCCGGAGCCAAAAGCTGAGCGAAGCC
>VXBO01008876.1:11770-46631 GCA_013400135.1 Rhinoptilus africanus
TTTTTTTTTTGTTGAGCTTGTTGGGAATCCATTGGGTTCGGTGTCATTTCTGGCAGCACATTCCCCTTTTCTTCCCTCATGCTTGCGTCGATTTTTTTTTTCAAAATCCGAAAGCAGGCTCTTGGGCTGGGCCTTGTTCCTCCGTCACCTTCTGCAAACCAACTTGGATGTGGTTGTCAGCAGCACTGGGAGCTGCTCCCTGTGAGCCCGGGATGGCTGGGACCATGCACGGTCCCACGCTGAGCTTTGAGGCTTTGGTGGTCCTTGAGACGTGAACCGGGGGAGGAAAAGCGTGAAGGTTTTATCTCGCAAGAAGCCTTCAGGAGAGCAAGCTGTGGTGGGTGTGGGAGAGCTGGGAGTGATGGGGTGGTGTGTCTGGGAGGAGATAAAGGCTCTTGGCTGGAAGAGAAGGGCCGTGCATGAGGAACAGCTGGAGCAAGGTGCCTGGGAGAGGTCTGGGAGCCTGCAGGGATCCTTGAGCGGTGGGAGATGCTGGTGTCTGCTCAGGGTCGGATCTCCACATCCCCAAATAAACTCCTACAGCCATTGCCTCTGCTTAGGTTACCGGTAAAGGTGGCATAATGCCAGGGTCTGCGGGGCAAGAGCACCCCAGGCAGCTTGTGGTCTTCAGAAGGACGTCCCTGGTACTGCCAAAACGCTCCACATTTTTAAAGCCACATCCAGAAAACGTGCAGTTGAGTTTTTTCCCTCCTTTCTAATAATTCCTTCTTTTCAGAGCTAAAATAAAGCACTCAAAGAGAAGGAGAGCACACCAAAAATGGAGTTTTTTCTTTTTTTAAAAAAAAAAAGTTTTTTATTTGTGCCTAACAAAGAAACCGCCACGGAAATAGGTCTGTCTTTTTTTGGGGAAAAGCGACATTTTGAATGGGGTGAGGGTAGAGAAGGGAAGAGAGATCGCATTAAAAAATTCCACCAGCTCCAGTGATGAGATTAAGGGAGCTGCCAGATGAAACCATCTGCCTAATCTTTTACCCAGAGCCGCTCTGTTCCCAGCTCCCATCCAAGGATGGGACCAAAGCCACCTTCTGCCATGGCCTGGCCTGACAGAAGATGCTCCGGTTCCTCCATCCCGGCAGCCGGGGGAAGGACCGCACTCTCCAGACGCTGAGCTCCTCTCTGCCAGCCAGCAGGAGGGGGAAAGAAAAAGGGGAAAAAAAAGAGAGAGAGGGAAAAAAAAAAAAAAAAAGGCACTCATAAAAAAGACAGTTTGACATTTTCTTGACTGTTTTGAAATTTTCCTAGCACAACAAGCTGTTTATCCGCCACTCCAGCTCTTATTGAATTAAAGTGTGGAGGGGGGTGTTAGGAAGAAATCAATTCGTGCTCCATATGCTGCTCCGCCGAGGAACGTGGCGCTCCGCACACTATGGAATATGTAGGGAAGGGTGGGGGAAGGAGAGATAAATCCATCAGCTAACAAGATAAGTGCCTTGTTCCTCCATCTGTTACTGCTGTGTCCTTATCTGGGATTGCAGCGTGGCAGCAGCGATACATCTTGTGTCAGGTATTATATTCCAAATTCATATGAATGAATTTTCGGGCTCGCCCCAATCCATGATCCAGCCGTGGGTGCGGGGTTTGCTGCGGCTCTTTCAGGCTTATCCTCGCCCGGCTTTTTGGACTTGTCGGAATTTATGACTTTGAGAGGCATCAAGTTGGCGCAGCACCGGCTGGAGGAGGGTTTGGTACAGCTGGGAGGAGGACCTGGAGGCCGTCCAGCCGCGGGATGCCGGCGGCGCCGACACGTGCTTTATAGATGGGAAAATCAGCCTGGGAATTAAGTGCCGTGGTTAGAGGTGGCAGGAGGAATAAGAACTTCTCAGGTCTTCGCTTTTCGGCGGAGCGTCTTTAGGTGGAGTGTCGTAATTAGCTACGGCGGCTCTGGGGCGAGGGGGCTGCGGTCCAGCCGGCGTTAGCGAGGAGAGAGGCAGAGCCAAGGCACAGTCCCTGTCATCCTCGGATGAGGGATTTTTTTTTAGAGGCATCAAACCTCCGCTCCTGCTGGAGGAGCCAGGTTTCGGCACGGAGCCAGATAGCCGGGATTTTTGGGGAGCAGAAGTTGGATGAGATGAATAACCTCAGGGAGCTCATTTAGCTGTACGTGCCCCAAATCCTAACGCTCTGCTCTGCCCAGCTGCAAACCAACTCCAAATTCAGCTGGCTGCGGAAGCACCGGCATTTCTAGATGGTGCCTGTGTTTAAAATCAATTTCGCTCTGGCCCGGCCTCAAGACCTGAACGGGATTCGGTGGCTCAATACGCGATGAGCCAGGTTTTTCGGAGCTGGGAGCTGCTCTCGACGTCTAGTCTTAAGGCGAATCCCAAACCGTCCTCGCCGGATGGCTGCCGCGCTCCTAATTGACTGTCCCAATGAAGGCTACTGAGGAATTTTATGGGCAGTCTTCATGGAATCACGGAATTTCAGAGTGGGAAGGGACCTCTAGGGATCACCTAGTCCCACTCTCCTGCTAAAGCAGGATTGCCCAGAGCACATCACTCAGGGCTGCATCCAGGCAGGGATTGAAAGTCCCCAGAGAAGGGGATTCCACATCCTCCCTGGGCACCTCTCCCAGCGCTCCGTCACCCTCATGGAAAGAAGTTTTTTTCTCTTTTCCTCTATTTTATTTTCCCAATACCCTGGCCTTTCTCTAACCAGATCGCTGCCTGCCATCTCGGTCGTTACAAGCGTCTGGTCAGGCTCGGTGTCTGCAAAGCTTTCTGCAGCTTGAAGGGATAAATCAACGTCTGGCCGGGATGCAAGGAGGCTTGTAAAACGCAGAGGGATGCAGCCGGGGCGAACCAGCGGGATTAGTGTTTGCTGCTTTGTCTTTTTTTTTTTTTAGTGTTTGCTGCCCTGCCAGCTTTTTCCTGGAGAGGACACTGTAGAGATAACGGCAAGTTTAGATGGGGAATGGGAACGCATCTAAGTCATCTCTAACCGGCCATACTTGACTGCGTCTCTCTTGACCTGCAACCCCTTGGGTCGCCCTGGAGGACCTGCCGCTGCCGAGCAGATGAATTAAGTCTGCAGATGCTCGCAGGCAGCTTCGCAGAGGGTTTTCTCTCTGTCTCTTGTCTCGGGAAATGTTGATTTTTTTTTTTTCTTTTTTAATTTTTTTTTTTTCCTGGCTGGGCTTTTTACACAACTGGGCGATGGGCAGGGGAGGGAAGCCGGAGTGAGATTGGTGAAAGTCAAAGCCAAATCCCAACCATTGCTGGGACGTGCAGGAAAGCTGGAGAGGGACTCTGGAGCGGGGAGGGGAGCCATGGGACGAGGGGGAAGGGTTTTAAATGAAAGAGGGGAGATTTAGATGAGATATTGGGAAGAAATTCTTGGCTGTGAGGGGGGTGAGCCCCTGGCCCAGGTTGCCCAGAGAAGCTGTGGCTGCCCCATCCCTGGAGGGGTTCAAGGCCAGGTTGGACGGGGCTTGGAGCTGCCTGGGCTGGTGGGAGGTGTCCCTGCCCAGGGCAGGGGTGGCACTGGATGATCCTTAAGGTCCCTTCCAACCCAAACCGTTCTGCGATTTAATTTTAGGCTTGCTGTTAGTCTGGGTTCACATTCGCTAGCGGGCGGCGCGGGCTGTAGCACCGTTCCCAAGCCGAGAATTTAGAAACCCGTTTTTAGAAGCAAAGTCTTAATTTGGAATTAAAGCGCAGGAATTGCTGGTAGGCTGGTGGGACTGAAGCGTGGCTGGGTCCCACTTTCTGCTTCTTGTGTGTGCTAGACTCCTTTGAGTAACAGCCACGGAGAGGGATCACTCCGGGTGATGCTGAGGGCTGGGTAAGAGGAGTCAGTCCGTCACCAAGACCTTTGGAAAGCGAGAAAGTGAGACGCTGCCATGAAGCACCTGGCTCCTAAGCATCCCCTCTGGCTTGGGACTGGGATTTGGGAGGAATTCAGCCCCCTCGGATGTTCAAATGTGCTTAGCTTGGGGGCTGCTTGTTGGGGTGAGTTGTCTTTTTGCTGTTTAGAGCATCAATCCCAGAGGGATGCGGGAGTTGAAGCAGCAATAAAAGCAGGAGTCGTGCCTTTTTTTCTGGTGGTCTGTCCCTCACCTTTCCTTCCCGCACGCCTCAGCTGCAGAATAAAAGGAATAAAGGCCAGGGCGCTTATCTTTGCTGGCACGAGCAGGGTAGAAAGCAGGTTTCACTTGTGGAGTGGCAAAAAGTTTTGGGAAAGGGGAGGGAAGAGGACCCTGAGCTCAGCTCATCCCGGCTTTCTCCGGAGCGCGGGAGGTGCGGTTTGATCTTGAATTATATCCTTTCTGAACCCGTGCTGGAGCGGCAAAGGCAGAGCGGGAGAAGCGGGAGCGCGTGGTCCCTGCCCTGCCTGCAGGAATCGGTGGTGGGACAAACCCCAGGCTCGGAAGCGAGGGCTGCGAAAGCCAGGTGTGCCCGAGCCAGAAGAAGATCTTTTCCTTTCTCATTGCCCACCTTCTCATTCTCGAATAAAGATGCTATTTTTATTTTCCCTTCTGTTTAGCCCCGATGGGCTTAACCCATCTCTGCAGAGGCGCAGAAATCCCAGCTCTAATTTCAATTAAGAGCGCTCCTTTTGATTGCAGCCCAGGCTGGGGTTTGGGATCTATTCCTAATCCCTATATTAGCACTGATTCATCTCTTCCATGAGTATTATCATCAGCGGCCCTTGGGGAAGGGAGGGGAGGGATCTTTTGGGAGGATAAATACCATTTGTTTGTGTTTGTATTAGCTTCCACGCCGCATCCTGATTACATCCCGCATTTTGACACAACAATTATTATTAATTTCCCGGCGTCTGCATTTGGATTCTCGCCGACACAAAGGGAAGATGACGGATAATGTCAGGCTCGGTAATTGGGTGGGGGAGGGATGGAGAAGGGGATGGAGGGAATGGCGGGGGGGGGGGGCAGATGGGATATTATTAGATTGCAGTTCTCCGTGTGGAGCGGGGAAGGTGTTTCTCAGCAGATGTCGGCGCGGGCTATTTATCCGCACGTTAGCGCTGGCGGAGCGATTGTCTGGGCTCCCCTCACCCCTTCCCCTCTCTGCCCCCTTCCAAGGAGAAATCCCATCAACTCTTTATCGTGGGAATTGGCTTTTCCGGAGAGCCCCGTCTGCTCGGGCGCTGCCGGCTTTGCAATTAACTTTGCAAAGGTGAGCCCCGGCCGGCGAAGAAGCGAGCGGCAGTGATGCGGGAGGGCTTTTCCCCGCAGATGAGGGGTTTGGAGAAGCTCTGCTGGGTCCAAATCCTTTCGGGGATAGGGGTGTAAAGAGTTGGTGGCTTTTGTGGGAGCTCCTGTGGTTTGTCCAACATCACTATGGGAAAAACCGAGGTGGGAACATGCCGGTCCTGCCTCCTCGTTTCAAAGACGTGGTCCTTGACCCAAAGCGTCGGATGCTTGGCTGGGGCAAAGGCGGGCGCTAATGCGTGGCAAGGTTGATGGAGAGACATTGCCGGTGGAGAAATCGGAGCAGGACACGTGCCCCGGTGCTCCTCCTCCGTCCTTGCTGCTGGGGATTTTTGCGAACTGCCTGCTTTTTGTCCTTTAACCGGTCATCAGAGGAGAATCGCAGCAGGGCCAGTGCATGGAGCACAGCCCAGGTGATGCAAAATCTAGGAAAATACTCAGGAAATCCCTTGCTCTCCCAGATCTTGCGTCCATCACCTGACTTAGGCTGTGTTGTACCTGTTGGCACCCGAAGCAATGCACTGGAAGGGAAGGTCTCCTGCCTTTCCGGCGTCTCGGCCGTTGTCTCACCCCTTCCCCACGGTGTTTGCGCTTGCAAAGCACCGGGTGGCTCTCCCCCGCCTCTCCCCGGGCGGAAGGAGGTTTGAGTTCAAGCTGGGAAAATAATAAATAAACCAAAGGAACTAACTGTGATTCAGTGAGCATCGATTTCTGGGGTTGCTCATGAAACATGGAGCGATGCTTGCGATGGAGAGGAGGAACTGATGGGTCTTTGAACCGTTGGGGGAGCTTCCACCTCTTCTTTATAAATCCGTGCAGAGCGGGTGATTTGCTGGAATATCGTTTCCTCCTCAGCACGGATGCCGAAGGTGGTGATGGAGTTGCTCCGATGGCTTGTGCATGGGGTTGGGGGGGCAGGAGGGAGCCTGAAGTTGTGGGGCTTTAGCAGTGAGATCCCCTGGCTGTAGCCGGAGCTCGACAGGGTTTTGGGAGACGAGCAGAAACGCGGCAGGTGCCTGACCCTTGCTGGGGTTGGGAAGTGCCTTCGCGGCCGCGCTTAGAGCAGCAGCACAAGGTCAAGCTGCGTCTGTGCCCGAGAGAGGACCGGACGCATTGACCTTGTAAACTCGTTAAAATCGTCCAGAAGAGGTGTGGGGGTGGTTTTTCTTCTTTAACGCCGAAGCTTTGGCTGTGCCACAGGATGAGCATCCACCCTTGGCGCTGGGTCCCATGGCACGAAGAAGGTGTCCCCTTGTGCTGGCCCCTCGTTTCGGCGTCTTGCAGCGATGGGGCAGGACTAATGCTTTATTTCTTGGATTCGGGATTCTTTTGCTAGCCATACCCTCCTCTTAACATAGCCAAATCCCTCTCCTTCTGCTCGCACCCTTCTGTGTAGTGTCCTGCCCATCCCAAGCCCCTTTGATGTGTCCTGGAGCTGAGCCCTGGCTCCCCTTCATGGAATTATAAAATGTGTTGGGTTGGAAGGGACCTTTAAAGCCCATCCAGTCCAACCCCCCTGCAGGGAGCAGGGACATCTTCAACTAGATCAGGTTGCTCAGAGCCTCATCCAGCCTGGCCTTGGATGTCTCCATCATGTTCTCCATTCAATCCATGCTTCATATGTCTTCGTCTCTCCTACCAGGCTGGTGGCCACACGGGTTTTCCCTATAGGATAGGATGACAGGATCATGGCATATCTCCAAGTGGGTCAGGATTTCTCATGCTGATGAGCTGGGCCTTCCCAGTCGTCATCCTGCGAAGTGTTTAACCCCTTAGGGCCCCGCTCCCAGGGCCGGCAGCTCCCACCGAGGGGCGGCTGGTCCATCCCAGCGATGTCAAGGCAGTTGGATGCTGAGAGCTGTGTTGCTTGGAGCTTGCCCCTGACCACTGGAAGGGGTTATACGTGTATGTCTATGCGTTGAGGTGTCACATTTTGGGTAGCGGCCCACACACAAAGCTCCTGGTCTTGGTGGGGAACAAGCTGGAATGGCAGGGGACCGTGGTCCTGGCTCTGAGCTGGAGTCCTGCCCACGGATAGAAGCAGAGGGAGCTTTTGAAATCTTTTTGTTGAAATAGAGATGCTTTCCCCATTGTGTGGCGGCTGTTCTGGCCAATGGACAAAGCAGGGCTTGCCGGAGCAGCCGGCTTTGTCTCCACCAGCGAGGCAGAAGGTGCTTTGCCAAGAGCCAAGCAGCCGGGCTTGGCTTGCAGAGGCCAGTGCCGGGGAAGGGAGCCTGGTCTCTTCTGGAGAAGGGAAAAATTCTCTTTCTGGAGAGAGAGGAAGAAGAATTAGGAGATTTTGGTCGGGTTTTTGCCCCTTCTGGTTGCTTGCTGTGTGAGTAAGGGAGAGCGAACTGCACTGGAAGCATCTCCTTGGGGGTAGATGGTGAAGCGTTTCCCTGTGGGTTGGAATGGGCATGGCTTGACACTGCCAGAGAAAGCGATCGATTTGATCGAGGAAAGCCAAGGCTGCCTTAGAACTCAGCCTGGCAAGGGATGTCAAGCTCAACAGGAAGGGCTTCTTCAAGTACATTGGAGGAAAAAGGAAGACCAGAGAAGCTGTGGGCCCACTGTTGACCGACACAGGAGCCATGGTGACGGAGGATGCGGAGAAGGCGGAGTTATTGAATGCCTTCTTTGCCTCGGTCTTTACTACTCAGCCCAGCCCTCAAGAGCCCCAGGCCTTGGAGAAAGTAACAGGGAAAGAGGAAGACTTCCCCTGGGTGGAGGAGGATCAAGTGAGGGATCAGTTAGGTCAATTAGACATTCAGAAGTCCATGGGCCCTGATGGGATACACCCGAGGGTGCTGAAGGAGCTGGCGGATGTCATTGCTGGGCCGCTCTCCACCATCTTTGAAAGGTCCTGGAGAACAGGCGAGGTGCCTGAAGACTGGAGGAAAGCCAANGGGGAAGGGAGCCTGGTCTCTTCTGGAGAAGGGAAAAATTCTCTTTCTGGAGAGAGAGGAAGAAGAATTAGGAGATTTTGGTCGGGTTTTTGCCCCTTCTGGTTGCTTGCTGTGTGAGTAAGGGAGAGCGAACTGCGCTGGAAGCATCTCCTTGGGGGTAGATGGTGAAGCGTTTCCCTGTGGGTTGGAATGGGCATGGCTAGACACTGCCAAAGAAATCGATCGATTTGATGCTTTGCCCTGAAATTGGGCCAAATCACAATCTCCGGAACTAGCTGCTGAAATTAAAGAGCGCGTGTGCATCGTGATATGTAGTTTTTTTTTTGGAAGCGGGATAAGCTGGAAGGGCAAGAAAGGCTGAGTTTGGGCAGGGGTGAGGGATGCGGCGTGACCTGGGGATGAGGAGCGGCTCGGTCCCTGCTCCAGAGCAGCCAGGTGATCCTGGCCAAGCCCCTTCTCCTTGTTTTCCTCCTCAGACTTTGATCTTTTCAGCCTTTAAGCGCTTCCAGCTGTGGATTTGTATGTTCAATATCCAAGCGCAACTCCTGTGGTGTTGCTAAGGGTTGGCATAATGGCGATAGTAATGCGGGGATTTATCAGAGACGTTATCAGCACAATCAAACCCAAACTTTGCCCCTTTTCCTATTCACCCCGAAGGCAGGACCGGCTTTCTGTGTGGCGTGACCTGTAGGTGCTGGAGCCCAGGCCATGGGGTCATCTCACCTAATAGGAAATCCTTTGTCCTTAGAACAATAAATCCGGCGCTTCGTTCCCTCTCTTGCATCTTTTTTTATGTCCATTTGCACATTGAAATCTCTTCAGCTGTCTCCTGCCAGTCTTTACAAAAAGCTTTTGCTGCTTCAGATGTTTCAAAGATGGAAGGGATGCCCGTCAACCGGAGAGCTTTCCTTGTAAGCAGCAGAAGGCAGTGGGAGGGAGGTGAATGTGTATGGAAGAAATGGGGAAGGGAGGCAAAAAGAGAAGGGGTTTTGTACCCTCTTCTCCTGGGGGAAGCATATTATTTTTTTTTTTAAATCTCTAAATCTGTGTAATTGATGCCCAGATACTCTGGTGATGAGCGTCTTAGAAATGCATCTGCAGTAATAATCTAATATCCGTTTGTTAGGGCTCCAAGGAAATCTAATAATACTGATGCTTTGCCTAATAGAGCTCCTTTCATCCCAGGATAAAATGCAAGGAGTTTGAGATGGAAAAGACCAATTTTAGGTCGTGTAGTTCATCTTCCCTTCCAACGCGAAGTCTCGAGGTATTTTGCAGGCGTTAAATAATTAAAGAGCGGGTTATGGTCGGGGAGGGCAACTGGGTGAAGAAAGCAGCAGCGGGCGAGCGCCCAGCCCAGCTTCCCGGGTGTGCTGCCAGCGTTGCTTGGGATTGTGCCGCCATCTCCGGTGGGATGTGAGCCGGGAGCACTGGGTTTTACTGGAAACCTCGTTGGTTGTGTGCTGGTCTGGACTCCCTTTCTGGGAGAGGGAGATGATGGCCGGTTCATCCGATCCCGCCCAGCCCAACTTGCCCCCCGCCGGTTGATGATGATGATGGTTCTGGGACATCATCCCTGCTAGATGGGGGTTTATCAGCGGCAGCGGGATTGGAATGGCAGCTTGGTGGCCACAAAAGTGGCCTCACCTCTTCCCTGACCCTCCACGTGAGCGATGGAGGATGGTGGCGGCCGATGGAGCTCGCTTGGGCTGGAAGCCGAGGTGTCCCTTCTGCGGGAGCATCTCCAAAGGGGAGCTGCGACCAGAGTTCCCAGTTCGCCAGCTCCTGGTGCTAATTGTAGCAGAAGAATCTCCTTTGCTTTCTGGTGGGTCCGATTGTGTCGGTTGGTTATTTTTTTGAAAGAAAGTGCGTAAAGGTCTGGGTTCATGTGTGTAAGTGATGCTTTTTGGCTTTGTTTTGCACGGGAGTGGGACCAGCCCGGGATTTGGGTCCCTCCATTGCCAGACCCAAAGCAGGGGTGACCCCAGCTCAATGCCATGGAGGATCTTACACCCTCCTTGTGCAACGCTTGCCCTAATTGCCCATGAATGAGGCAGGATCGGGCCCCAGGGCTTTGTGGGGAGAGCGGCTCCGGCTGAAAGAGGCAGAGGCGGCTGCAGCTCCCATCAGTTTTAGCCCATTTATCTCCATCTTTCCCAGGACGAGGGGTGGCAGGAGGGTGGGATTTGGGGATTTGCAGAATTGATGATATCTGCAGTGAGGTATGTGGCCCCTGCGGCTCCGTGCAGAGCCGAGCCGGTGGTGAGGGGAAATCACCTGTGACCGGTTCCTCGGATCTGCCCTCCTGTAAATAACTGTAGATGAAAATGTCAAGCCCAGAGCTCCTAATCCCAGGCAAAAAGAAGGGATAAGCAGAGGGAAATGTGTGGCGTTGGCGTGAGAGATGGAGAGAGCGGTGGAGGGGGACGGTCAGCGTGCGATGGAGATGGAAAACCCTGGGCAGGGAGGGCTGGAGCCGACCTTCTCCGCAGGCAGACGGGCTGGGGGAGAGATCCCAGGAAGGTGTTTGGGATCCAGTATGGGCCTCGTGGGGATGGGACGGTGTGTGCTGCGGGGTGGCCGGGTTGTGCGGCGCCTCCTCCTCTAGGATGCTCCCCTCCTTTAGGTGGTCCCGGCTTCTCAGAGTTGGATTTTCATAGTCAAAAGGTGCAGATGTGGCATCTCACCGCGGGCAGAAACACTCGGAGCAGAGGGATGGCTGCTCCTCTTCCCCCGGCCGAGGCTCCGCCGCCTCCGCTGAAAAGACAGCCTCCTCCCGGTCCTTCGCTTCTCTGCTGAGAGCGCTAATTAGAGGGCCAATTAGTGTTCAAGGTCAATTCGATTTGCACACTTGGCTCGGCTAGGGATCGGAGGGAGCCCGTCTCCTCGTTTCGCACGGCGCTGGGGGTCAGGGCGTGAATAGCCGGGCTGCGTCGGAGCGGGATTCAAGAGGGCTGCTGTGCACATCTGGAGGGGGGGCTGCTGTGCACATCTGGAGGGGCTGCTGTGCACATCTGGGCAGCACTGGCCGGGCTGATGGGAAACAGCAGGTCCCGGCGTGCTGCGAGGGGCGCAAACCTCTGCCACCATCCATCCATCAAGGGCTTGCAGAGGGGGAGCGGAGCTCAGAAGCGCTGAAATAATGGGGGGAAAAAGGGAAGATTTGGGAAGCTCCAAGTGGTGCTAGCGAAACGAAAAGAGGAGCGGAGAAATGGAGGGTTTGGAATTGTTTAATTTCCATTTTTAAGCTGCGAAGGGCAAACCTCTGCCGCCGTCCATCAAGGGCTTGCAGAGGGAGAGCGGAGCTCAGAAGCGCTGAAATAATGGGGGGAAAAAGGGAAGATTTGGGAAGCTCCAAATGGTGATAGTGTAATGAAAAGAGGAGCGGAGAAATGGAGGGTTTGGAATAGTTTAATTTGCATTTTTAAGCCCCGGAGATGGTGGTTTTTCTGCAGAGGACGGCAGGAGGTCGAGGAGTGGGTAGATGCCAAACAGCCCGGTTGTCCTCGGTTCCCGGTGCCGAATCCTGCTCCAGCCCCGCCAGCTCTCCGGATGGGAGCACTTCACCTCGTCCGGGAGCTGGGACAGCACTCAGGGGATGGAATATCCTCTCCAGGAATTCGCGTGTACGGGGATAAGCCTGGCAGCTCCCCTTCAGCACGGCTGGTTGTTGCACCGTCCTAGTTGGCCCCCGAATTTGGCTTATTTTGGGATATGGGGCAGGTACCAGAACCTGCTTTTTTTGTGGCTGCCTCAAGCGCGAGGGCTTTTATGTGGTTCTCCACCAGGCTCCGTGTGGGTTTGACGGTGGATAAGGCGCACAGATTGCCCTGTGGTACCGATGCCAGCGCGGGGGAAAGATTGGTAGCCCCCCACCCTGCCCCCTGCCCATCAGGATTTCTGGGGGGGTAAAACAAGGAGCAGACGGAGCGGGAACCCGCTGCTCACCCATCCATGGGGCGCAAACACCCTGCTCGCCTGGCTTGCCCCGGCGTGGCGTTTTTCCCTTTCCCCCCTCCCAAAAAAAGGAGGTTTGGGGGCAGAAATAGGTATATAGGGCACGGAGGCACGTCCGCTGGCGCCCGCGGCTCGAGCTGGCTGTGTGAAATCTGCGCTGGGGGCATCCGCTTGATACCAGCTCCAGTCCAAAGGCGAGGAGGAATGCGGAGACCGGCAGTGCCGGACTGCATACTAATGGCTCCGGAGCTCGCAGGGAGCAAGGGAAGAGAAAGGGAAGGAGCCAGACTGCAGCTCCTGGCTACCCGCGATTGATTTATTACCGGGTTCGCTGATGAATGTGTGAGAAAACGCTATTGGTGATAAAGCAGAAAGCCCGTAATTAAAGTCGCCGCTCTCAGTTTTTAAGCACCGATGCTCTTCCCCAGCACTTGGATGAGGGATTTACTTTAAATCCTCGCTGCACCCTGGCAGAGGGTGCTCAGCACCTTCGTTAGAAGCGGTTCCCCGTGTTTTAGGCACTGCCGTGGTTTGCTCCTGCCCAGACCGGGGGTTTGCTCCTTTCCCTTGCCCGTGTATCCGTATGGCACGGCGTGAGCGGGTCCAGCGCAACCCGGTGGGCTTGGCGAGGGGAGCATTCCTCATCCCCCCTCTGCGGTTGGCTCAGAGCACCTTTCCCAGCGCTTTTCCCACTGGATCCCTTCTCCATGGCTGCCAGGGCGTGAGAAAAGGGGACCTGCTACGGATCCGCTGATCCACAGCAAAATACTGGGTGCCCTGGGGTAGTAAATTGAGCAGAGAAGCATCCCGGCCCCTGGGAGCGAGAAGCCGTGATGGATGGGCTGACGGATAGAAGGATACGTGCGATGAGGGATTGGGGAGGGGTGGGTGGGAAGGGAGAGGGGGTGAGGACTCTGCCGATAAGGGATGGACAGCCGGGGAGGCGTGCATGGAGGAGGGGTATGTGCATCTAGATGGGAAGGCAGGTAGGGAAAAGGGTCTCTCCGCCGAGAGATAGATTGGGAGAGATGGATGGATGGGATATTTATAGTGATGGCCGGGTAGATAGAGCTGGATGTGTGTTGATGAATAGGCGGATGATGGATAGAGGGCAAGGATTGTGAGAGCTGGTGAGCTAAAGGGTATATACGGTGCTAGATAGATTGGATAGAAGGATGCATGTGATGATAGAGAGATAGTATAAGGAGCAGCCTCCGTGTCCCCAGCACCGTTGCTGCTTTTTAGCCACTCTGAGCTGCGCTGCAAACTCATTTTGCCCTGGTAAATTCCTTATCAAGGCAGCTTTTTTTTAAAAAAAATGAAATCCCCTTAAAACAAATGGGGAAAAAACCCCCCAAAATCCCAAACAGATCGCAACCAGCGGCTCCTCCGCCGACAACCGCTGAGCCGGCCTGGCCGTTTCCATGATTACAAATTAACTGATGCTCTGCAGCGGGTTTTCCCAAGTTTTTCCCCCGGGGTCTGCCCCGGGAACCGGCAGGGAGATGCCATCCCTTGGTTGCCCTTGCTTTGGGGAAGCTTTTCTGTCCTCGGGCAACCTTGCCGTGTCCCCATGGTGTCACAGGCGTCGGCGTGCGTGATGTCTCCGGTGCCGGCTCGCGGGGAATGTGAGCATCTCTCCGGCGCTCGCACGTTTTGGCAAGCCCCGGTGCGATTCCTGCCGTTCGCCAAGAGAAAAGGAGGGCTGGGAGACGAGCTTTGGCTCCTTTCCCTCTCCCTGCCGCCTCCTGCAAACAGCTGAAGAGCCCCGGGGACAGATTGTGCACGGAGGAGAACGAACTTCCAGCCTGCAGGATTCGGGGGCTGCGCGCCGGCGGTTTCTCCTTATCCCTGAGCAGGCAGACAGACTCGGCAGACGCGCGAAAAGTCTGTCGTTCCTCTGTGCCGATGGCAATTAAGATGTGCTAATGGGTTCAGACGAGCCCCTAAAAAAAAAAAAGAAATAAAAAAAAAAAACGTGGATGTTTCGCTGAGCCTTCTGGAAGCTTTCGCTCATCTGCAAACATTTGCTGCTGGTGGGAAACGAAAGCTTTTCCGCGGCAAGTCCTAGCACGGATACACCTTCTGGAGCGGCATCTGGAGTTGACCCTCTTCATCCCACGCCGGGTACGGGAGGTCAGGGAGCCCTGGAGATGTTTTCTGGGGAGGTTTGACCGCGGCTTGCCCTTTGGCAGCAGCGGGATGGTATTTTTTTTACCCCTCACTCTGTGTCTGTGCTGGGATTTCTGCTGTTCAAGGACACGGGGGAGAGACGGGAGACTTGGACCGGAGGCTTTGCCTCTGCTCTGCTGCAGTGAAGTGATTCCCACCGCAGCCGGGCACTATTTTTAAAGGATTTGGTGGCAAATACAGCCCAGATGTGGTTGGATTCACTGTCTCTGGTTGCTGATGAAGGCAGAAAGTGGCTCTTAGCGTCACCCAAGAGCTGGTTGAAGGGATGGTTTTGTTGGGTGATGCTCATCATCGTGGTTGAGGAGTCCCGGCTGGTACTGCCGGACCTGGAACCACGGGAGACCTGATGCTCCGCAGGGAAAGGCTGTAGCTGATGTTTTCTGGCTTGGTGGTCACCAACGTTGGGTGCAGGTGCTGGTTTTCCTCTGTTTTCAGCCTGGGATGTGCCTAGTAAAAGGATGTCCGCAATTTGCGCTTGGCGAGCGGCGTGGTTGGCTTCCCAAATTGGGAGCCGGCAAAGCGTCTCTCTGCTGCAAGCGCATGGTGTCCCAACCTTGCCGGTGAACACCCTGCGCCCCAAAATAATGATGGTGGTTCTGGGGTGCCCCACGGAGGGGTTTGGGGCTGGCAGGGGGAGGTTTCTGCACAAGGACTTACTGGTAGCCAAAACTTGTGGGTGTGAGGGATAAGGCTGGCTCCGGCGGAGGGTGCGTGGGGCTCCCGGGATCCCCATCCTGCACGGGCTGTGCTGGGGGGTCTTAGCCCGAATGTGCAGGAATGATGCTCAAATAGGGGACGCCAGGAAGGTGGGATTGGGTGGGAATGTGGATCCAGCCAGCCCAGAGCCTTCCTTTGATGCTCTATCAATTGGGAACATCAGGGGATGCCTGAGGAACTCAATGGGAGGCAAGCATCAAGTGGAAAGAGGGGCAGGATTCCTTAGGAAGGGAGACTTTCCGTGCCGGTAAACAGGTTGGATGACATCCTTTGTACTAAGTTTTCAGCTCCTGATGGTAAACACTTATTATTTTGATATGCCTATAGTTTGCTTCAGTGATCTGAAACAAAGCCGTGCTTTTCAACTACGCTTAATGGGGAACTGTTTGAATTCCTTGGAATTTTTCCCTTCCGCTTTGCGAAACGTTCGTCTCCCTTTCTGGAGGCGGGGGCTCTGGTTCAGGCAGCCCCCTCGGTGGAGTCCTGCATCCCTGCCTGGGCATCCCTGCCTGCATCCCTGCCTGCATCCCTGCCTGGGCATCCCTGCCCGTCGCGACACGTCCCCTTCCAGCCAGCTCCTCGCTGCCTTTTGATTGATTGATCGGCGTGGCAGTCTAATAAGCGATAACAGCACATATGACAAACTAAACAACCGTCTAATGAATTGATTGACATCCGAAGGATTTGACTTGATGCACAACCCCAGTCACAGATAAGGTTAATGAGGGAGAAATTAAAATGGAGCTCAATGGGTAATGAATACAGCATGTGCCTTGTTGTAACACATGCCAGATCCATCACTCTGAATCAAGCGATGGGAGCAATTTCTAAATTATTTATTGCGCCCCTCATCCTCCTGTCTCAAGGGAAGAGGCACTCGGACTGGCTTTTGTATTTTTTTTTGTGTGTGTATACATATATATTTATATATATAACTGGATCTATCTATCTGTGCATTGTGAGGATCCAGAGCCCAAGAAAATTGCTTTGAATTTTGCAATTTTCATGTTGGGTTTTTTTTTTATTTTTTCCCCCTCTGTAAACTCAATAGCAAAAAAAAAAAATACAACAATCCAGAACCTGTCATGCCATTTGAATCATAATAGCTACAAATTCACTCCCCTGAATAAATGGAGAGGCTTATTTATCAAATATATACAAGATGTCTGTCTAGTTGTTAACACACAGAGGTATGAGTAGGCAGAGGAAATCGAGAAAGTTTACATATTCACGACCGTCTCCAGGGACCTTTCCTTTCCTCCTACTTCTTATTCCCTCTCCCTTCCCCCAGTCGCATCTCCAACTTGCTTTGACTTGCTCTGGTTTTCTTTTCTTTTTTTTTTTTCCCCTTAAAAATGCGTCTGGCTGACAAAACTTGGGCTGTCAGAAATGATCAAGAGATGGAGTTGCCAAGGAAGGAAGTGGAGGGGGAAGAGGGGGGAGGAGAGATTTTGCACGGAGCTCGCGTCTCCCCATGTCTTGCTGCCTTCATGGGGGGGTGTTTCTCCTCTGCCAGCCAGGAGGAGCTCCGGGGACTGTCAGGCTGCTCGAGATACTTACGTGCTCCTCCTCATCCCGTGCATTTATTCCCAGTTTAGGGAAGGGGAAGCCAGATTGAGTAGAAGTTGGTCTACGCTGGTTTTCAAAGGTCATCCTTAAGGCCAAGTGCAGAAAGAAGCAGCCAACAGGCATCATGTGGGCTCCCCATATTATTTATTCCTAAGATGGGATATTTGGAGCCAGGAGTAGGCGACGCGTGGCCCCAAAGCGGGGTGAGGAGTAGCCAGGGCAAACATTTGTTTGGGTTTGGGCCTTCTTGTGAAGCTGCTGGGGGTGAGAGAAGGGATTTGCTGCCCGTGTTGGACATCCCCGCCTGGGAATCCGTCCCCGCCGTGCCTGGAGCCGGGCGGGCTGGGAAGTCCTTGGCACCCAGCCGAGCTCATCCCACTCCTGCCCTGCTCTGGGAGGGGGAAAAAGACCCCGCTTCGTGTCCCGGCGATGGGTAATGAGTTCATTTTCGACCTTGGCATCCTTTCCTTAATAGCGAGGCAGGGACAGAAAGGACGCAGGTAGAGTGACTTCATCGCAGATGGAGTGAGTCTGGAGAGCTAGAGGAGGAGGAAGAGGAGGGGAGGAGGGGAATGTTCATCTCTTTGCTTATAAAGTGCAGCTGGGGCTGAAGCCATTCAGAGGAAACGGCTGTGGATTCCTCCCGTGCCATTCTTCAAAAATAGAGCCATTCTCCTCCAAGCACTCTTCCAGGCTTGCTTTGAAACCCCCCATTGTACCTCGGCGGCTGTCGGGTTTGGAGCACGGGGGTCGGCGGCTATTAAGAGGTCGGCTCCTGCCACGGGTGGCCTTTTTGGGGGTGGTGGGTGGGGGGAGACAGTGCCCATCTATTAGGGGGGCAGCAGGTAGATGCCACCACCCGGCGTCGGGGAGGCCGGGAGAAGCAATCTTAGCGAGGCGCCGGCGTTTCAATTAACCGGCAAGACAGCCAACGTTTCCGCGCCTGTACATCTCTCTCCCCTAGCAGCCGGGATGTATTGTGTTATAAATAACAATAAGCAGGCCTAGTCAAAGGCTGTAATTGAATCTCTTCGTTTTGCTGACTCGGGTGAAAAAGCCCCTTGGAGCGAATTACAACCTGTGTGTATAATTTGGGCGCCGTGTAAAGGCGACACGCTCGGCGTAATTAAAGCCCGCGTCCCTCCGGGTGGGTGTCGCTGCCCTCCAGGAGCCCAGAAGCTGCTTTGATGGTCTCCCCGTCCCGCTGCCGGCGTGGGGAGCATCGCTCAGCTCTCCAAAACCCTTCCCTTGCTCCTCCGTCCTCTCGTGGCTTTGCCTTTTAGCGTCAGCGCATCCTCCTTCCCGTGTTGCCCAGCTCTTCCCCCCGTCTCCAAAAACCCTCATTTTTGTGGTCACAGAGACCTCCCGTCCGCTCCGCAGCTCCTGGGAGGTGCCCATCGCCTGCGCCCCAGCTGCGAGCCTGGAGTTGAGGAAGTTGGGATGGATTTAGGGCAATACCGGAGTCCTTTTTGCGCCTGGCATCGTGTCGTACAGATGACGTTGCCCTACAGGAATGAGCGGTTCCCTCACCCTGTGCTTTGAGTAGTAGCCAAGGATGGGGTTTTTTTGGCTCACGGAGAAAAGCGGGAAGCTGATGCCCTCCAGATTCTCCGCTCCCTTCCCCATCTTGAGCCCCACTGCGACGCCTTCGCTCGGCGCGCACCCTCCTCCTCCTCGCCCCTCCGCTCCAATCCAAACCGCTCCCGAAGGCCGGCGTGGTTTTTTTTTTTCAGCCCCAATTTTGCACTTGACAGAATATATTATATCTGCATCCAGGCGGAATAGGAAGAGGAGCGTGGGGAATGAGGTTTGCTCTGCTGCCAGACCACAGGGTTAAACCGGCAGCTGCAGCCGGTGGTTCTCGGTCCCTGCTCGCTCCCCCGGTGCTTCTCCTGCTCTTCATGACCATGTCCTATTGCTTTTGGGGGTTTTCTTGGAGGTTGGGGTTGAAAACGTGCTCCGCTTTTGCTTTTTTCCCCCCTCTCTCGGATCCACTTTGTGCGTCGCCTTTTTTTTTTAAATATCTATATATTATTATTATCTTAAACATCCATCATTTAGAAACTGCTGGAGCCTGGAAACCAATTTCCGTGCTTATTTCAAAGAGTTTGCGGCGTTTAGGCGGTTATGTACAGGCTATTACGTGAACTGACCATGGGAGAGCAGAGCCTGGCAGGGTTGGATGCCCTGCGGGCGGGTGTCGGGGTAAATACGGGATAACTCCTGCCTGATGGACGCCTGTACCTCGGAAAAACCAGGGGATGAAAACAAGTATTGCTTTTAGCACAGAGTCCTGTGGCCAGGGGCGGGATGGGAGCCCAGATCTCCCACTGAAAATGGGAGTTTGTGGTGGGCAGCGATGGCTCCTGGGCATCCTAGCTCCTGGGATGCTGCGGTCCTGCCCCGGCGGGGACACGGCTCCAGAGAGTGTCCTTCGCTGTTCTTGGCTTTGCAGGGCTCAGCGTGTAAAGCAGCGGATCCCTGAGGATGCTTTAAGCTCCTCAAGGGATTAGGCAGGGTTACGAGCAATCCCAGGACGCAGGAAATGTCAAGGCAGCTTGCAGCCAACCTCCTCCTCCTCTCCTCCGGCCAAGGAAAGGAGTAAAGGGAGCTTTTCATCTTGGTTTTACCACTTGTGGATGGGTGGTTGAGGAAGCCCCAGCTGCGGGAGGACTCCCTCTTCCCAACAAACCCTGCCGTGATCGTATTTAGGGCCATGGAGAGGTGGTGGGAGGGAAATCCAGGATTTGAGGGATTGAGTTCATCCCTCTTGTAAACCCAACAAAGTCAGCGGAGTCGCGGCAAGAGCGGGGCTGGCCCCGGTGCGTCCGTGGACCGAGAGCAATCCCTAAACGCTGTTGGCTTAGCGTAACCCTCTGCTGAGCTCCTGCGTGGGAGTCCGAGTCACAAGGATCCCTTGGAAAATGCCACTGCAGCCGGGGGGGGGACGACCCCTGGGCCACTTGGGTGCCCTGGTTTGGAGGTGAGGGAACACCGTAGAAATCTCCATCAGGAAGGCGTGCGGACAAAGGGAAGAGCTGCCCCAGCGGGACACGCTCCGTTTTCCCCGGTGTTAAGCCCCGAATCTTTCATCCTGAGACTTCAAAAGGGATGAAAAAGAGCAGCCGGTGGCATTAGCGCTGCTTTTTGCAAACAGGGAAAGCGAGGTAGCAGAGCAGAGCTGGGGGGAAACAGCCCCCAGCCCTCCCTGGGTGCTCCCAGCCCTCCCACAACTCCTCCAGCACCTGCAGCCGGGGGTGTGCGAGGGGCACCTCTCCCAGTGCCCTTTAGAAAAACCACGGTGGAATTATTGGAGGAGGCCCCGGAGATGCTGGGGGGGCTGGAGCCCCTCTGCTGTGGGGACAGGCTGAGAGAGCTGGGGGGGGTCAGCCTGGAGAAGAGAAGGCTCCGGGGAGAACTTGGAGCCCCTTCCAGTCCCTCCAGGGGCTCCAGGAAACACGGGGAGGGACTCTGGAGCAGGGAGGGGAGCCATGGGACGAGGGGGAATGGGTTTAAACGGAAAGAGGGGAGATTTAGATGTGATATTGGGAAGAAATCCTTGGCTGTGAGGGGGGTGAGCCCCTGGCCCAGGTTGCCCAGAGAAGCTGTGGCTGCCCCATTCAAGGCCAGGTTGGACGGGGCTTGGAGCAGCCTGGGCTGGTGGGAGGTGTCCCTGCCCAGGGCAGGATGACCCTCAAGGTCTCTTCCAACCTAAACCGTTCTATGAGAGTGTTGGGTCAGCTTGGTTTTGCAGGGCTTGTGCTGCAGCCCGTGCTCAGAGGCTTTACGAGCATCCAAGCAGCGAATCCATCCAGGTCGGAGCTCCCAGAGCCACAACCCCTTTTACAGGCAGCAAGACTTGAGCCCTAGTAAGGGTCCTCTCGGACTTGCTGCCCTCCTCATCCTCACAAAACAAAGTTAAGGCTAAAATCTGAGCTGTGCTATCGATGGTGGGAGGCAGGCGGCAGCGGTGTTGGAATTTCCTGCGCGTCGCTGCGAGTTAATTCATTCCAGTAAATCATCCAAAATAATTTGCGGCGAATATCAATTTTCTGTGTGAACTTCTCGCTGGCTGCACAGAAGTATCTTCTGCCGACACGGCTCCCTAATTCTGCTGATCTGAGACAACAAAGCAGCTGGGGAATAAACAGGAGGCGAACTGGAGTCCCCAGGGCTGCCGGCGCGAGGGAGGTGCCGGGGCTGGAACGCGCTCGGAGATAAAACCCAGCGAACGCAGGCGATGATTAAAGGCTAATTTGTTGTCTGTGTAGTGTTAAGTGCCCCCCCTTTCCTAACGAGCACTGCCAGCCACGCTCTCCTTCGCCGCCTTTCTTTTATTTACCTTTTCAATTATTTTTATGCTTTTCCGGTCTTCGATAACGAATGCGTCTCCTGGGCTGGGACTGCCCAGCCCATCCTTGCGCCGGGGCGGTGGCAGAGGATGCTTTGGGGGCTCGGAATGATTTTTAGGGTTAGTGAATGTCTCAAAAAAATGCCCAGCTTGTCTCGCAATGGATTTCAGCCCGGAAGAGCCAGCAATGGCTGTCACTTGGTTGACCTTTCCTCCCTGGAGTAAGCTGAGGATGGTGTCCAGGAATCGAGGGGACCCCAAAGGACCCCGGAATGCCGCGTCGCTGGTTTACCTGCAGTGGTGCCCAGAGGTTTGCTGGAGCACAGCGGCGCTTGCGAGGCCTGTGATGGATTAGACCTTGGTTTACACCATGGCTGGTTCACACCGAGGGGGTGGAAAACCCAGTTGGGTGTTTTGGCTTTTGTTTCCATTGAGATGGGAGCAGGTTTGGGATGAAGGGAGCCCCTTCAGTCTGGAGGAAAGGAGAGGAGACCTTATTGTGGCTACCAGTATCTTAAGGGGGCCAACAAGAAAGCTGGGGAGGGACTTTTTAGGATGTGGGGTAATGGTAGGACGAGGGGGAACGGATTAAAACTAGAGATGGGTCATTTCAGGATGGACGTTGGGAAGAAGTTCTTCCCTGTGAGGGTGGGGAGACACTGGAGCAGGTCGCCCAGAGAGGGGGTGGAAGCCCCATCCCTGGAAGTTTTTAAGGCCAGGCTGGATGGGGCTGTGAGCACCCTGATCTAGTGGGATGTGTCCCTGCCCAGGGCAGGGGCTTGGAACTAGATGGTCTTCAAGATCCCTTCCAACCCTGACAATTCAATGATTCTCCCACTCATGGAGAGGATTTGCCAGGTGGGATTTTGCCAAAAGGAGCTGTAAAGGGGAGAAAGGAGAAGTTGTTTCCCCAGCAGCGGGGTCTGAAAGAACTTATCTCCATGGGACGTGTTGCAGATGTCTTCAGCATCACTTCTCAGCAGCGCTGCGGCCCGGGTTGATCAGCTGAGGGTACGAGTGCCTTCGGCTCCTCGCCTCCAGGAACCAGCAGCGTCGCAGTTTCCATCGCGGGGAGGAGGGAAGGAAAACTGCTCCTCGTCATGTTCCCTGTGGATCAGGCAGCTCTCCCACCCCAACCACAACCCCTGGGCACCGAAGGTGGGGGCTTGTCGGAGGCACAGCATCCCCCCTGCGGTGGGGGGAGCTCAGCCCAAAATAGATCTGGGGCACCCATTTGCAACCGGGGCTTGGATTGCACATGGGCTCCCGGTGGGGGAAGCGGCCCTGATTAAAAGAACTATTTATAAAAGAGCCTGGATGCGGGAGAGGAAGAGAGGTGATAATTAACTGGTGGCGGCGGCGGCTGCACTGCAAGCCGGGGCTCGGGATGGGTACCTGCACAAACAGGCAGATCCCTACTCCCGGGCCAAACGCAGCCGGGATGGGGAAAGGAATGGCTCCCTTCTCCTTTGCCTCTCACCGAAAGGTCTTAGAATCATTCCGGTTGGAAAAGACCCTTGGGATCATCAAGTCCAACCGCCAACCCAGCTCTATAAAGTTCTCCCCTACACCGTATCCCCCAACACAACATTGAAATCACTCTTCAACGCATTCAAGGATGGCGACTCCACCACCTCCCTGGGCAGCCTGGTCCAATGTCTGACCACTCTTTCTGCGTCCTCCTGATTAATGCTATTTTATTATTGCTGTTTTATTTTCCTAGTTGTAGCGTCCACTCTTCCTTCCCAGCGGTGGGAGGAATAATGGTGTCCGAAGGCTGGTTGGGAATTGTCTTTGTGGTGAACAGGATCCATCAGCGATGGTTTGGATGATGTTTTTTTGTTTGTTTTCCACCAAGGAGGGTTTATTTGTTTGTTTGCTTATTTGCTTTTTAGACGGCCGTGAGACGGAATGAATTTTTTCATGCAGAAAAAAATTAAACGGGTGCTTTATTGTTTGAAAAATTGGCTTTAAGTACACGTGTGTATATGTGCATGTAGGAAAAAAACCCAAACAACAAAAAGTGGAGCTCTTTAGTCTCGTCCACTTATTTGTTTGTTTGTTGGATGTATTTTGTCAGTGTATTTAATTGATGGCAGCACCTAGAGTGCGTTAGGCGCTTCCGAAGCTCTCCCAAAGGCTGGGGTTTGGGTTTGCTTTGGCGGCACGTGGCTTCAGGACAGACGGACGCGGCGGTAGAGGTCAGCAGGAAGGGAAGAGCCGTAGACAATTTATGTGCGAGCTAAATCTCTTCCCTCTCAGCCGCCGAGAGCCAATACCTGCAGCCTCGCGGGGGGCTGGATTAGCTCCCTGTCACCTCCCCAGAGTGGATTTGGTTTATATATATATATATATATACAGGGGTGTGTGTATTTCTCTTTTGTTTGGCTGGGATAAAAATTGCTGAGTCAAAGATTCATTTGCTTTGCGAGCCCCTTGGAAGGCAGATAAAGGGGACGGCGGCGCTAGGCAGGGCTATAAATAATGCATAGAGGACCGGAGCAGCCCTCTGCTTACAAATAGAAGGTTTCTCCATAACGTATTACCCTGTCTACCGTCCCCCATACCGGCACTTCTTCGCTCACCTACTGCTCGTGGAAAGAAATCGGTAAATGAGCCTAAAAAAAGCCTCTCATTGTCACCAGTCCCGCCTGATCCTATCGTCGCAGCCCTCGTAATGCCCCGCTTGGCGTAGCGTCCTGGGTTTAATGCTTCTGAAAGTCACCGTGCTCGAGGCGATGTGAGGACAGGGAGGGGAAATGTGCCTGCGCTGCCTTCCCATCATCTCCCTCCGTCTTCGGGACAAGCTGCTTGTCCACCTAAACTCAAACCATTCCCCTGTTCTTGGGGTTGAGCCCAGCTGGAGCGCCAAATCCAAGGCAGCCGAGGATGCGGGGGAAGAGGTTCAGCTGTAGCTGAAGTTGGGTCTTCACCCACAAGGGCCGTGATGCTCAGAAACGCGTCTTAGGATTCACTCTTACTTCGTACCGTTCCCAAAATTGCTTCCAACCGCTCGTTTCAGGGTCCAAGCGCTGGTGGCCTGAGCCGCTCTGGTGTTGAAGATGACTTAGAAGGGCTCGTTGGTGGGGAGGGTTGAAAGCCCAAGGCTTCCTGGTGGCTCAGAAGCCCATCTGAAGCCGTAGTTCAGTCTTCCCTGCTCTGCAGGAGTCTGCTCTGGGTTGTAACTGGCTCGGGCCACCCTGCAGAGCACCGAGGACTTGTGTGGGCTCAGTCCTGAGCTCTCGGAGATGCTCTGCTGAGGCACAAGTGAGCGCCGGCACAAAGGGAACGAGGGTGTTCCCGAGCCGGTGAGAGCTCACAGGGGGGGCTTTTTCATACAGTCCCAAGCCGCAGGGGGCTTCAAAGGCCCTTTCCCTTCCCTTTGAGCTGCTGGTTCAAAGGAGGCTCAGCCCTCAAAGCGAAACGCCGAGCAAAACCGTCGCATTTCATCCAATTCCCATCGAGTCTCGATGCGGAGCTGTAAATCGGTCCCAGGGTGGCACGGGGGATCCAGGCAAATAAACGGAACCGCTGCCCCCCCCTCCCCGCTCAAGTCTCGTGGTGTACGGACAGGAGATTCCTGCTGAGCGAAGCCAAAAAAAGCAGCAAATGTCAAATAGATGAAAGAAAATCTTTCTTCTCCCTTTTTTTCTTCCCAAACGCTCTGCTAGTCCTGAAGTTTCTCATCCTTTTTTTTTTTTCCTCCCCCCCTCCTTGGTTTTCAGCCTCAAATTCCTTGTCCTGAGCCACCTTTGAAACCAAAAGGGAAGCTGTGGGGGGGGCGAGAGGGGAAGGATGAGTTTCCCATCCAACCTGGACAACCTTGGAGACTTTGGAGGAGCTGTGAATCATCCCGCTTCAGGGCACTGGCCAACCTCTCCTTAGGGGGAGGCTCAGGAAGGGAGGGTTGGCTTGGGAAGGGTGGCCCATGAGTGCCATCTTCAGGATTGTCGATACCTTTTTTTTTTTCATCCCCCCCCTGCCTTCCTCGAAGTTCGAAGGAGCAGGTTGGGTGCTGCCGCCACAGTTGGCTGCTGGTTTGAGCCAGCTGAAAATCCATGTTGGCCGAGTTTTCTGTGAGTTTGGGGGTTTTTTTTAACCCCAGTCGCCTTCCCCGTCTCTCGCCGTGGTCACCCGTGGCCCGGGCAATGCCTCTTCGGCCATCGTTGCTTTGGGTGTCGTTGCGCCGCGCTTAATTGCCTGATTCAACATTTTCAAGGGTATTTGGAGGAAATGTGGATGGTTCATTGACTGGTATTTGAAGGAAGCGGCGAATTTAATTAAAAAACATGAGGGAAAATTAGTAGTAAAGGAGACTGATTGCATGGCTTGATGCGGGGAGGATTTAGGTACAGCAGCCTGGCCGGGAATGGGAAGTGCTGGCTCCCTGCTCCATCCCAGTCCTCTGCCCTTGGGGAGAATAATAACAAGGGGAAGCAGAGGGGGGAAAAAAATACAGCCGTTTTTTATTGTTGTTTGTGATTTTCACATAAATTTTGCAGATTGCACAGCCTGGTGGTGGGGTTTTTTTTTTTTTGGTTTGGGATTTTTTTAATTTTTTTTTCCTCCTGTCTGCTCTGTTTAATGCAAACGGCACCTTCCTGCTGATTGCAATCACAGGCTGATTGAGAGAGGATGGCTCTGCCTGGGCCGGGGAAGGGAAAGAGAGGAGCCTTAACCCTTTCTCTCGCCTCCCCTCAATCCCATCCTCTTGGCTCACTCCTTCCTCGGTGCCTCAAAACCCCGCTCCCAAAAGCCCTTCTGCTTATATATGCGCAAGATGGTCCACAGCTCTAATAGCGAATTTATTTTCATAAGCGAAGGCTTTGAAATAGATACAAACCTGCCTGCTTCAGGGCACGGGCCCAGCTCTAGCTTAATGGGATTAGGAAGAAACTTTTGGAGCTGAGGAACCATCGCCTATCTGCCTGCTGCAGACGGGGGCCCCGGGAGGCAGGGAGCAGAGGTGGGTGCCTCTGCTCGGCGCATCCTTGGCTGTTCTGTCCCGGTTTTTGCATCCTCCTCATCATTCTTATATCTTGTCAGCTCACATAGATGGGTGCCGAGGGGAAAAGCCGCCTTGCAGCGGATGCTCCTTGTGTCGGCACATGGCTCTGCGCTCCCAGGGGACCGGGGATGGGTTCAGCAACAGGGGTTATGTGTATGAAGAGCATCATGGAGAGCGGTGGTTTCGGCGTTGGCTTTGCACAACGGCGGCTGGAGCCACGTGGACTTTTTGCAAAGTCCCATCCTGTAAAGGCTCTTAAACCTCCATAATGCTTAAAAGCAGGATTTAACGCAGGACACAGAGGCTGTTGGCATGGGATCCCCCCTTGCAGTGCTGCCTCCAGCTCTGGGGCCTCAGCACAAGAAGGACATGGACCACCTTGTCCGGAGGAGGCCCCGGAGATGCTGGGAGGGCAGGAGCCCCTCTGCTGTGGGGACAGGCTGAGAGAGCTGGGGGGGGTCAACCTGGAGAAGAGAAGGCTCCGGGGAGACCTTGGAGCCCCTTCCAGTGCCTCAAGGGGCTCCAGGAAAGCTGGGGAGGGCCTCTGGAGCAGGGAGGGGAGCCATGGGACGAGGGGGAAGGGTTTTAAACTGGAAGAGGGGAGATTGAGATGAGATATTGGGAAGAAATCCTTGGCTGTGAGGGGGGTGAGCCCCTGGCCCAGGTTGCCCAGAGAAGCTGTGGCTGCCCCATCCCTGGAGGGGTTCAAGGCCAGGTTGGCCGGGGCTTGGAGCAGCCTGGGCTGGTGGGTGGGACGTGATGGACTTTAGGGTCCCTTCTAACCCAAACCATTCTGTGATGATGATCGCATTGGGGAGTTGGATGAGTGCTGTTGCTGCTTGCTCAGGTTTATGCCCGTCACTCGTGTCATCTCGGCTCTAGATCCCACGTGTTGCCCCAAGGCAACGTGCTGGGATGTTGCCATGCTTGCCTGGCAGCACGCCGAGCTCTGGCCGGGCACCTGGCGTCACGCATCTCCTCCAAAAAAAAACCCCTCACTCCCCTGGCGAATGGGGATGCGGTGATTGGTCCCGTTTCCCTGCAGATTGCCGGTGCTTCGGGTGGGGGAGCTGGGTCTCTGCGAGGCCACGCTGCACCGTGCTGATAACCCCACTGAAGGGTTAACACCTTCATGCCGAGCCACGTCTTGTTGCATAAAACCAACGTGGGGTTTACGTATCATGCAGAAATATGAGCGAAAGTGGTCCTGGTCCCCTCTCGCAGGCGTTTGTTTGCTGGGACCTCAGCAAGGCCAAGCACCTGCGTCCCGAAATTCGGCTCTGCCGGTTTCCTTCCCATTCCCTTCCTCTGTGATAAAGGCGCCGTAAGAGATAGGGAGCCGAGCGTTTTCAGGCGCAGCGATGCCTGCGCCGAGGTCGGGAGCAAATGTGGTCCGCGGGCTGATAAGTTACCTGTGAAGGCAATGACTTCGGGGATTGGATTGCGTTGCCCAACTCGGTTACGTCTAGATAACATCGTGGTTTAAGGCATCGATCATTTCAAAGGAACCTGCAGAGGGATTTTAATGCCTCGCAAATTGCTTTTCCTTCTATTCAATTTACATTCGCGATTGCGCGGAGCATATTTAGGAGCTTTCCGAACCGCCACAAACAATGACAAATCTCCCCTGAAATTGTTCTCCTCCTGCAGTAAATTGGACCTGGCAAAAGAAGGGGAGAAACTTGAGCCCTCCTCCTTGCGCCTTTTAACCCCGAGGGCTCGTGCTCGCCAGCTCCCTACCTGCCCCCCTCCATAGGGAGCGCAGGGAAGGGCTTTGCCAAGAGGCGCGTGTGAGACAAGCCACCGATCCTGAAATCGCATCCCTGTGGGAAAGCCTTATTGACGGAGCTGGAGCCTCTCAAATTAAAAGGCTGCTGGCTGGGATGAGTAGCAAGAGGGGCTCTTCTGTGTGTAATAGCGAGTCTTTAGGCAGGTTTTTCCAGGGATGCTGGCTACGGCGTGGGGCACGAAGAGGTGCTTCTGGATTGAAATGCGGATTTTTTCGCTGTTAAGCAGGCTCCATAGCGCTGTCAGCCCTGTGACAACTGCTCCGGCCCACCACCCGGATGGGATTCTCGCTAATTGAAATGTAATCAATACGGCGGTGATTGGTTTGCTGGCGAGAGAGGATCCCTTTCTGCCACCGGAGGGACAGGTTGTCCTGATATCTGGAGAAATACAGGAGTTTACTGCCTCACCTGGACATCTTGGCCATGCTGCTTTGGGATTCCCAAGCTGCTCCAACAGGGATGGGTCTGATCCTCATGCTTTAGGAGCTACGGTGTGCTTTCCATCTTTGGTCCTTATGCATTCCTAGAGTCCGCTTTGCTCCCATACCCATGGGTTTGGCCTAGGTGTCTTTCCTGGGGCTCCTGATGGGATCGGTGATGGGTAGAGGGCTGGAAGAGGAGTGGAAGTGCCAGGAGGAGGGAAGGATGGTTTTGCCATAAAGCTTCCATGACTCGCTTCACCCTGGCATGGCGTTTCCCATCCTTCCCCAGCCATCAAGCTGTGGTTGGGCAAACAAGTCTCTCACCTATGTTGTAATTTCGTTTTCCTGTCCTGCTTATGCATATTCATGAGCCCGTGGTCTCCTTCCTCTGCCATGGACAGCCGCATGGTCCCACAAACGGGAGCGTGCCGTGCCCGACTCAGCCTGGTTCCCCTCCAACTCTTACCTGTTGCTTACTGGGAGCTTTGGGAGCCGGCGCAGAGATGCGACGGGTTTGCTCCGAAACCCTCATGGGGTTTTTCCAGGAGCATTTGTTGCCCCAAAGGACGCCTTGCAAGCCCACGCGGCTCCTGCTTGCCCAGATGCACCTGGGTGACCCCGCAGAGCACCCCGAAGCTTCTGCAAATTAGCTTCCCAAATGGAAATCTAAAGATCGCAAAGAGGCCAGCTGAGCTCCGTGTTTGTCACGGCCAAGACGCCCGAGTGAAGCATCTCGCTGTGTCAACGTCCTCTGATTTGCTATCTGCTGCCTGCCAGAGCATCGCTCTGATAGAGCCGGAGATTTCAGCTGGAAAATGTCAACTCGCCTTGGATGGATTAAGCCCAGGGGTTTTGGCGTCGTTCCTGGCACCTTTTTATCTCGTTCCTCCATGAGGCTATGATCCCAGGAATGACCGGGCTGGAGGGGAAAGCAGCAATCAAACGCGGCGAGGAGTGAAGCTCCTACAACAGAGCAAAACCTATTGCCAAGGCCCCAAGTGGGGACAGGCTTCCCAAGTCCTTTCATTTCGCTGGGGCTTCGGTTTGGGAATGGTGTGCCTCGGCTCCTTCTCTGCTTTTCCTGTGCTTCGGGGGTCTGAGATGAAGCTTTTTGGTATTTCCCATCTGTCCCAGGAGTCTGGGAAAGGGCACTGAGGGGCTGGAGGACAGTGGTGGGGTTTCTGCTTTCCAGCTAGAGGTGGATGTGGGGTTGCAGACTATCTACGTGGGGCTTTGGAGCTGGATCTAGCCTTCCTTTGTGCATCTGTGTCCCAGCTCTCCATCTCATTTCCTCCTGAGGAGCCATGGGACGAGGGGGAATGGTTTTAAACTGAAAGAGGGGAGATTGAGATGGGATATTGGGAAGAAATTCTTGGCTGTGAGGGGGGTGAGCCCCTGTCCCAGGTTGCCCAGAGAAGCTGTGGCTGCCCCATCCCTGGAGGGGTTCAAGGCCAGGTTGGACGGGGCTTGGAGCAGCCTGGGCTGGTGGGAGGTGTCCCTGCCCAGGACAGGGGGTGGGACGGGATGGTCTTTAAGGTCTCATCTAACTTGAACCATTCTGTGAGGCTGCCGGCCGCGTGGCCGTTCTTGATTTAATCCTGGCTTTTGCGTCACAGTCTGCAAATCCTGGTGGCCATTGGGGGACATCACATTAGGGATCTGGAGACGCCTCTTCAAGCCTTGCTCGGGGCTCATGCTGAAATACTGCCAGGGCTGTCGCAACCACGGAGGTGTGCCGGGATGCTCAGGACGCGGGGGACGACTTGCTGCATCGCTTCCTCCTGCGCCATCAGCTGCAGAAGCTGATGTGCCTCCAGGGCTTTGACTGAGGAGCGAGATGACAGGGGTTGGGGTGGCTGGGAGAGCTGCTGCTGTCGGCTGTACGTCCGCTGAGCCCCCGGTGGGATGCTCTTGAGCTACGCGTGAAAGGAAACACCAGTGAGCATCAGGTTGGGCGCTGGGCTTCAGTTTGTGGTGGTTCGGAAGCTGCTGCACGAGCAGCTCGCCTGTTTTCCCAAAGCGGGAGCGTTTGGGATGGCTGGGATGGAGGTGCAAGGGCAAGAACCCACCTCCAGCAGTGCAACGTGTGTCTCTTTGCGTGTCGTGCTCCATCGGACCGACCTCTGAGGCTCATCTTTCCCAAGTGATTGGGATGCCCAGAGAAAATAAAATGGTTTCATGCTGGTGTCTTCTAGCGGTTCGACTGGGAGGTAAATTTGAGGTCTGGAAGAACATGACCCATGGCCATGGGAGCACCAAGGCCCTCTCTTGGCTGGGCAGTCTGCTGCCTCCGGCACATCTTTGATCTGCTCCTGATGCTCTCAGCTTTTAGGGGCTCAACCCTTTTCCCTTGGGTAGCTCTAAAAGGCACAGAATTATTCTGATTTTTTTTTCAATCTCTGCTACCCTGTTTTGCTGCTTTGTCCCTCCAAGTTGGCACCGTGGAAAACATCACGATTATATTCCCCTTCCCCTGCCTTGCCCCTTCAGAGCCAGTCCTCTCATGGGATTAGTGGATGCGGCACGGCCGATCGTTAATCTTCTGTGGCTCTCGGAAATCCTGTTGGGGTGAAGCTGTGGTTTCATCTCTACAGAGGGCTCTAGAGGGGTCCCCAAGGTGTCACTCAGGCGGTGGTGGCTGTGCTGGCCAGGAGGGAGAGCAAGCGCCGGGCTCTCTCCATCTCTCCTCTCCTCCTCCTGCCTGGAGTTTCCCAGTTTGCATCGCACAGGAGGCAATGGGAAAGTCATAAATCAATCTGGAGTGTTTCTCTTCTCTTTAGGGGAAAAATAATAACCCCAAACAAAACAAGCTTGCAGTCGGGAGAAAGGAATTCCTAATGACAAACTTACTTCGGCTAGGACACCAGGGGCTTCGGCAATATGAGATTAAACCTGCTGTGCTGAGACTCTATTACTCCATATATTACTGTGTGCTGCTGGACTGATGGTTCTCACAGGCGGAAATATAACCCTTTGAAATGTCAAGGCACATAATAAAGAGACCTAGCAGGGGAGACTGGATGGCTCCGGGGATTGATAAAGCCTTTCCAGCGCCGTCTGTGCTGCCAGGAGGGGTTGGGTGCCTGGTGGAGCTCACAGGCTTTGCTGCCCCTTTTCTTAGATGACCGGAAGGGGAGAGGTTGGCGTTGGGAGAAATTCTCCCATTAACCAACCCCGGCTGCTCTGGAAATAAAGCAAAACCCCTCAAAATGAAAGCTGGGATGAAGAGGCGGCGACTCCTGCAGTCCCCTGTGTTTGTCCCTGGGGCGGCTGTCGTGCTTATACCTCTTTGATTAACGTTTAATACCTCGTCCGTTGCAAATCTTTTGTGGACGGACGGTTTTCCCGGGAGCCCGGCTGGGTCTCCTGAATTTGTGTAGGACCACGCGGTAAATCTCTCGAGAAGGGTCTTCCTGGTGGACGCAGCCATTTCCAAAGGAATGCGGGCAGCAAGTGGGACCCATCATCAAGAACCTCTTAGCAAATCCTGAAGGGTTAGGAAAAACATATGCTCGTCGCCCGGTGGCTCTTTAATTCCTATTTTTGGGTGGATGAGCCGATGCCGGTGGGTCTGTGCCTGCTGTTCACGCCACGGCACAGGGCTCCCCGTTCCCCCTGGAAAAAATGCCGGTTGGCGGCTGTAAGCTCTGAACCTCCCCATCTCTCCGTGGCTGCTGTGGGCTCGTTAAGGCGAGAAGAGAGGGGGGAATAAATCTCCTGGAACTCATGAACTATTTACAGCTGTGCTGAGCAAGCACTCCGCAATTATTTATTTATTCTCCCCAACCGGGCTGCGCTTGCGAGCCCAGGGAGCGGGGAAGGCTGCCAGAGCTGCCCACATCCAGCCCTACGCCGTCTCCTCTGCCCTGGGATGCCATAGGGCTCCCCGGAGACCTGGAAAGGCAGCGCACGTGTCCTGGGAGTATCTGTGCCGCCTTAGCTCCTTGGAAAGGAAAAAAAAAAAAGCCAACCCTTCCTTGTGCCCCAAGGGCACAAAAAGGGAGGAAAATCGCATTGCAGAGTTGTGCATGGATGGAGGAGACGTGTTGGAGGAGCCCGGGGCACGTGAAAGGGATCTGCGGCTGGTTTGGGGTGTAAGGGAGGATGTTTTTTTGAGCGCAGGCAAGTAATTCTGCTCAGGCACATGAGTAAGGGCTGGAAGACAAATTATTTGGGCTGGCCTGAAAGTTGCTTCCCTTTCTTTGGCCTCCATTTCCCTGCCTGTAAAATGGGCGCGTGGGTTTTCGGCTCAGGAGAGTGTGAGGGAAGGTGAGGAAGGCTCGCCGCCCGTCCGCTCCGTGGACACGCAATGTCTCTAGGGAACGGAGTCACTTCTTCAGCTCGAAAATTCAAAGCCTGACCCTCAGGGCCTGAAAGCTCCATGTTCCACCCCGGCTCTGAGCCTTTTGGGTGGGCATTGCCCGTCGGTGCTGCTCCGTCTCCTTACTTCCATTAAACTGCCTTATTTCCCTGCAGCGTTCCCAGGCAATCAATAGGTATTTATGAGTGATCATTACAGTAATTACGTTGCTGCCCATGTTGTTTTTTTTTTTTTGGTTTTTTTTTTTGGAAAAGCAGTGTTTCGAGCAGCCGGGAGGCGAGACGGGGTTCGTTAGGTCATACCCGCAGCGCCCCTGCGTCGCACGTGGATGGGTGGTGGGAGGCAGCACCAGCTGAGGGACACCCTGTTTGTCCTTCTTGCCACGTCTCCGTACCCACCCTGCATCTTCCCACCCATAAAAAAAAAAAAAATTTTGGAGGAAAGGATGCTGCAAAGAAGCAGAAATAGCCCCATTTCACTCCCCGGGCAGCGCTGACGCCTGCTTACCGGCACTTGTGTTGCTTCAAAGATGATGGGGTTTTTTTTTTCATGGTGGGACTTACGGGCCAAGGACACTTCTCGCCTGCAGCTTTATATCTGTCAGTTTGATCAGCAAATGGGGGAGAGGGCCATAAAACTGCGGAGGCTGAGTCCTAGTCCCTTTAATCCCGCCAGGAGGGCCGGCGTTATTTCTCCGCCGGGAGCGCTAATAGGATTCTAATACGCTGGCAAATGGGATTTTTTACAACTGCCATTCTGCAGTTACTGAGATGGTGTGTCACCGGGACAGCCCTATAAATTCTCCCGGAGATGGAAGGGGAACGGTGCCCGCTGCCACCCGTGGCATCCCACGCTGGGGATGCTGTGGGGGGATCTGCCGGCTCCCCCATTGCTGCTTTCCCTGCTCTTGGGGCACGACCACGGCTCGGCCGGGCGGTATCGCCGGGCAATACCTGCTGGTGGTTGGGCTGACGGGCAGGATTGGTTTGGCTAGTTCTCCTAGGGCTGGTGTCTGGCACCATGGACTTACCCCTCCTTGCTCCCTCCATGCTCTCCTTGGACACGTGTGTGCCGGGACGGAGCATCTAGGCAAGCAAAGCAATGAGTTGGGTGCCCGGTGGCCTTTGTATGGCCTTGGAGGAATTAATAAACCCTGATAAACCTGGGGAGGCTCTGGCAGGAGCCATTTGTTGGTCCCCTCCATCGTTATCCCTTGGATGGGTCTCCTGGGTCACTGTGGCTCTGCGTCGCTGCTGGGGTGGGCTGGATGGGCTTCAGCGGGGAGGTTGCGTCCAGCTCCCGGCTGCCTTTCCCACCCAACTCTGGTACTGGCACCAGCAAGCCTGTGGCATCTGGAGACTTCTTGGCAGTGCCAGCACCTTGCGTGGTGGCTGCAGGGTGGCCATGGGCAGGGAAATCCTGGGAACAGCAGAGCTCGTCTTCGGGGCACTATTCTTTCCCTTGCTTTCCTGCCTATGGAGATGGTGATGAAGTTATAGGACTCGTTGGATCGGAGGGTGATGCTTTTATGGCCTTGCTATAAATCCCTCGGCTAAGCGCGGGGCTGGCGGAGCGGGCAGTGCCCGAATGAATCCAGCTCCATTTGAGCATCACTTGGGCACCCACGGGACACGCCGGCAACTGCACTTCATCCCCTCCTCAGCACCCGACTGGAGTGCCAAAGCCATAAATATTGTATTACCGTATCCAATCTCAGCTCCAAATTGATTTTTGTTTTTTTTTTTCTCTTTCTTTCTCCAACCCTGATCGCGGAAAGCCAGGAAGATGGGATTATTTTCCAGGGCAGTCACAGGTTGATGGGGCCTTGCAGCTGCTTCCGCGCTTTTTTTGACATCAGTAAATAAGCAGCTCCCCACATTCTTCTCCGAGTAGCACCTATTTCCCCGGGACGTCTGCTGGGGTTTTGTCGTATTTAGCTGCAAATTGGTACAGGAGAGTGGCCCGAGCCTTCTTGTTTTACAGCAGTACAGGCATGTAGGCTTTATCTTATCTATTATCACCTCTGCCCGATAGCTAACAAAGTCCCATCTACCTCTCTTGCAAATCCGATTTGTCATCGCATTTCGGCAGCTGCCCCAAAAGTCCCAACCCTGATATCGGGCATCCTCGTGCTGGGGGGTCGTACGAGCAGATAGCGAGAGACAGACCTGCCCCGCCGATAATAAACCAGCTATCGTTATTCCCATTTTACAGACTGGAGGGGGGAAACGCAGGGTTCCCAGTTAATAAAAGCTCGTGGAATAATCCCCTCGCGATTTATTCGAGGTTATAAAGGAAGTCTGAGGTTCGAAAAAGGGAGATCTGAACAGAAATTTGTCTATCTGTATCAACAGCTCGCTCCAGGTTTTTAAATCGCCGCTTTAGGGATGCGACTAAAGTAGCAGAGTTTCTTCCCCAGTTAAAAAAGAAAAAAAA
>VXBO01008876.1:64095-80078 GCA_013400135.1 Rhinoptilus africanus
TTTTTTTTTTTTTTTAAGGAGAATTTGATCCAAATAATCTCCACGGAAGTTATTTTGTACAAAAACCCCATTTGCATTTCCAAAATACACGCAGGAGAAATGTCACCAGCTTTTACCCGTTAGCACCGACTTTTATTTCGTATGGGAACCAGCGTCTCGTTTGTCCTTTGATTTCTCAGAGCTCACTTGGTTAGTTTTGGACCCGAATTTATCGCAGTAATCGTTTCTACAGCACTTTGTACCCGTTTCTACACAATATAGTTGGTTTTCCATTATTGGGCGATGGTGGTAGTTCCGTTCCTTGCACAAAGCTTTGTAGCTGAAGCTGAGATTGAGTTTTGTGGGCATTGCAGCTACCTAAATAATAAATAATATTAGCAAAATCCCAGAGTCCTGGCTAATTGGTCAGTGACATACCTTGGCGATGGAAATTCTTGGGCCACTGCAATAGACTTGTTTCTTTCCCTTATTGACCCTTGATTAAATTTTTGTTAACAATTACAGTCCAATAATAGGCAGCTATTGATTTCCGTGGAGGGTGAGTATCAAGATTTACCGAGGTGAGAGTGGAAGCTATCGACTGGGAGGAGAATAATAGCCGGCATTGAGTAGGGGGGTTGCTGGTCGAGACAGGCTTATTTACATGCCTGATGGGGCTGGTTTAATGTCTCGGGATTTATAGGCTATAGAAATACAGCGCCGTGGTGTGTGTCCCTGCCCGGTGTTGTCATCAAATGTGTTTTGAGACTGGAAAACAAATGTGTATCTACACTAGAACCTCTTTTTTTAAGACTTGACCCTTTTGTTGGGCAAAATCCAGTTTTGAAGAGTTCCCAAGCTGATGGAGAAGTTGGGACCTGCCAAAAAAAAAAAAAAAAATCCTGGAAATGGTTCCTTTCAACTCGTTGAATTCAGCTCTTCTGTCTCGGGAAGTGGTTTATGCTTTTCTTCAAGATCTTTTCGCTTTCCGTTGCGTTTGGGAGGGAAAAGTGCTCGTGCGCTCGCTTTTCATCTGAAAAACTCTTGTAGGATCCCACTCTTGTGCTTATCACCTTCTCAAATTGAGGCTGCATGTGTCATCCCGGGCACTTGAAATTAAAAGCTACTTTGAAATAGTGCCTTTAAACAGCCTCGTAAGGATAATAGGCACCTTGAAATCGTCTCCAAAATGACAAGAACCTACCGATCTGGATCTGCAGGTGATGTTATCTCCTCCATCGCCCGCGTGGACGTGCCAATAGGTGGCAATCTCTCCACGGACGTGGCGTGTGGCACCTCTCCTTGCTCGTATAATCCCTGCTTTGCAGGACCCGATGCGGGAATTATATGTACGTTGATGCGATGGGTCTCAGGTAGAGGGGAAAAAAAGGGAATTCATCCTTTTTAATGTCCTTTTTTAGGATTCCCTGTAAAGTTTGGCGGCTTTGCCAGGAGGGTGGGATGGAGAAGGGGGGACCAGCCAACTTCTCTGTCCCTTTAAGAGCTGTCGTTGGCGTAATGGGATCCTTGATCTTGCGACTGCATAAATCACAGGCAGCCAGTTGAAGTCAATTCATATTTTTGCAGTTCGTTAGCAGCTCGGGAGGAAATTGCATTTATTATAATTGTCTCTAATTGCACCAGATTAGTGATTACAATTATTGATGGTGGCTGATTATTCATTAGGCTTCAAAATCAATTCCCCTGCTTCATCATTACCCAAAACAGTAACTCTGATGAGGAGAGAGAGAGAGGGGTCTGGATGAATCCGCGTCCAGGCTCCTGCCGGGGAGCCCGCTTGCCTCCAGAAGTCCTGTGAAATCAGCTCTTGGAGCTGATTAGTGCCTTGACGCCATGGGAGAGGTCGTTAGCCAGGACTCGGGATGCCTTCGGTGGCCGGGCGTTGAATTAAGTCATATCCTCTCTGCGTGGCCGGTGCTTGTTCCTCTCTTGAGTGGCTTCCTCTTTTGCGCCGGGATTGATGCTCGTGGAAAAACAAGAGTCGTGATAAGTCGTGCGGGCTCTCAAAGCCATTTGCGGTCCCGATGCCACCCTGGGAGGCAGGAGGGCGGTTGGAAAAAGGCAGGCATCTCCCGGTTTGCTGGGGCACGGTGTGCGGCCCCAGGTGCAGGCAGCAGCCACCTGCGCCACCTCCCAGAGATGCTTTAATTGTCACCGAAGCTGCCTGACTGGCATAATAACTCGTCCCCAGGCAGCACCGCGCCTGCTTGGATCTTCGGTGAAGATGCCACGGGATGCAGAAAGTCCGGGTTTGCAATCCTCGCCGTGCTGTCCCCTTCCCCCTGCCCTCTCTTCAAGCGTGTCCCCAAGCTCCAGATGGGGTGGCCGCTTATCTCAGGAGGGGTTGTGCTGCCTTCCCACCCGAATAGATGTAGCTTGGAGAAGCTGAAGCCACTCAGGATAAGTCCAAGGAGCTCGTTCTGGGTTGGTGGCTGTGCGGTTGCTTGGGCTGGCGTGCGTGGTGTTGGCTGTGGCTGGAGATGCTGCTGCTGACAGGTCTTGATCCATCAGACTCTGCTCTTCATCCCGTCCCTCGTCTGCAGCCGAAGGTCCCTTCAAAACCCCAAGCTCTCCTGGTTTGGGATACTTAACTTTGTACTGAGTGGTGGGTGCTAATATTGGATGTGGTGTTGAAGGGCTTGAATGTGTTCCCTGCAGTGATGGATGGGTCAGGAGCTTTCCGTGTTCTGGAGGTCAGCTGCCACCCATCCCTCCTGCTGCCCGTGAATGGATCCTGGATCCCTTCCTGATGATGGGGACCAAGGGACGAACTCACTCCTCAAAGCAATGCTATTTGTTGGCTTCTCTCCAGAGATGGAGCTGCTTTAAGGGAGTCAAGGGGACCATGTGCCAAAATTACGCCCCTCGGGCAGGATTGGGATCTTAGTTGAGCAGGGCGTGCGGGTCCCAGGTGTCTTCTTAAAGGGCAGTTATTATCGGCATCTTCCACCTATTGATCCCGGTTCTGCTGCTGCGCTCAAACACCGCTAGGAGAAAAGAATCGTAAAAAACAAAAAGGGAAAAAGGAAAAGGTTGATTCTGTTCATTAATCTCCCCCGTTCCCGTCATCGGGAGGGAGTGGGGCCTGAAGGCTCAATTAGCCTCGGTGGCTGCGGCTCGGTGACACATGGCAGCTTCCATCGCTTTCATCCCGGAGACTTTCCCTCCCCAGCTCCCATCTCCAGCTGTTTTATCCCCCACAACCAGGCACTGCTGGCCTTGTCCAGGCTTTGTGTGGGGAGATGAGGTGGGGGGCACTGGGGCAAGGTGGCCATTGCCTCCTGCTCCGGGATGGGTGAGGAGGGGGCCGGGGTTGGAGGTGGTGGGCAGGACCTGGCTCTGCTGGGACGGACGGGGTCAGTGGTGCCTCTCCTCTTCAAATGCAGGATTTGAGGCTGCTGCAAGGTCCGTAGGGATGTTTCTTTTTTTGAAAGCTGGGGGTTTTGACTGAAAATTAAAGGGACAAGACCCCTGAGTCCCCATCCTGCCCTTGCAATGTGGTTGCTGTCACCATCTCAAGCGTGTCCTATCACCCGCCAAGGCAGGGAAGGTTTTACGTGGGGGGAGATGGACATCTCGCCTCTTGCTACAAACGTTCCCAGTTGGAGAGATGGAAATCTGGGTCCCCGGGACCTCCTGCAGCTCTAGCGATTGCCTTTGTCTCCCGGGGGAAGATGAAATTCAGATTGCAGCGCTAACGCAGCTAATATCTCCTGCTGGGGTTCAGGCGGAGCTTGCTATGTTTTATGCATGTCCCAGTAGCGTGGCGAAAACGTGCGGGCGTGCCAGAAATAATAGGAATTGCTTGTGCCGGTGCTTCCACCACCACCTTTCCTACCACCCGCTGGTGGATGAGGGGCTGGATGCCCACCAGGAGCTTGTCATGGCTCATGACTGCTTCCAAACGCTCCTTGATTCCCACCTTCTTGGTTACCTTCTCTTGGGCTCGGCAGGGCTGAGCAGCGTCTCTTCGTTGTGGAAGTTGACGCTTCTTCCGTTGCGTCTTAACGCGGGTGGTTCTTTCGGGAGCATCTCTCCGGTTTCCCTTCTGATTTGCCTGAGCGTAAGCTCAGGAGTGGTTTGATTTTGGCGATTGTTTGCAGCAAAGAGTTATTCTCTTGTCGTGCTCTTTCAAATAGCTGCGAGCGCCTCGAGTCCCCGCTTATTGCGCAGTTGACGTTCAGCAGGTATCGCAAAATTCAGGCCCTCAAATTCCTCTCCCGCTGTCTCCGTGCAGTGCCCTTCCCGGGTGCTTTGCCATGGTCCGTAGGATTTTGGTAATGCCGTGGAGAGATCTCTTCCACCAAAGTAAGAAATAACTCAAAAGCGTGGAGCCAGAGCAGTTTTTAAGGTTAAGAAAGGTGTTAGCAAAGGGAAAAGGCACCCCGATATTTTCACATCTCCCGATTTTTGAGGGCTAGACTCCTGCTGAAGGTTTGGGATCAACAAGCATAGAATTATGGAATCCCAGAATGGTTCGGGTTGGAAGGGGACCTTAAAGACCACCCAGTTCCAACCACTTGTGAGCATCTTCCACAGGTTTGCGCAGAATTAGTTGCCATTAATACGGATTTACAGAAAGCGAGTTTTCAGCACGTTTCTGAGAACTTTTACCTTGCGAAAGATAAAAAAAAATAAAAAAATAAGGTGCCAGTAGGGAATAAAACGGGCATCATCAGAGACTTTCTAGTAGAGCAACCCAGCTTGAACTTGACTAATGAGCCCGAGAGTTTAAAAATAGATATAGAGAGATATATAGATATATGTATATATTGCCTTTGTAACTTTGAAGTGCTGGCAGTTGGATCTCTTTGGCTTTTGGATGGCCTGCGAACACAGCCGGTTTGGCAGGATGTTTGATGTCCACTTATTTAGTCCGGATTTTCTCCGTTTTGCTGCTTGTAGCTTCGTTGCTGGAAGCTCCTCTCCATCTTCTGGCACCGTCCAGCGCTCAGAAGTGACTTTAAGTAGGTGCCAAGTTGTCCTTGGGGGTGTCTTTCCACCGCAGTGATGGGAGAGAGAGATTTCGGCCTCCCCGTAATGCGGAGTCGACACTATGTAGGAAGTTGAATAAGGTGATCTTCAGGCTTTTAGGGAAAGGAGATTCTCATTTTGGGGTGGAAAGATCTTTCCTGGCAGATAAAAGAAATGAGAAAGTGAACTAACGAGCCGAGATCGTTATATCCGAGAAGTGTGCTGGGTAATTAGCGTGTGGCGTCCTTGCAGGAGGTGACGCCCCGGAGCGGAGCGCCGTTCCCTGCCTCCTTCCTCTCTCACCGAGACGCACCGAGGGAATTTTCAGGCGATTTACAGCTGACTCGGGAGATCCATCTCTCCCGGCAGACGGGAGGGAACTCATTTTGGGGTTTTGAAGCAAACACAGTTAAATCTTCTTTTCCCCGGCGAGCCGCTTGTCTTGGGAATGACAAGAGGGCTCGTGGCCGGGAGCTCTTCCCTGCTTCTGCTGCAGCATCCCTGGGGTTTCCTTTGGATGTCTCCAAACTGCGCGTGGCTTCACTGAGCGGGGACAGGCTTTGTAGGGAGCAGCTATGGAAGGGGGGGCTCCTGCAGCCCTGTCGCCACGTGCATTATCGCCGCCGTTTTTAGGGCGAAAGCACAAAATTATCTGACTTATCTGAGCACGGCAGAGCCCAGAGGGGACTTGCTTCTGGAGGTCCCCAAGCTGCTGCTTCTCCATCTCTTCGGGACAGCTTTCCATCCCGTTTCTTTAGTGGCTTGGGGTGAAGTTACCTGGAATTGTCATGGAAATGAGCTCCGATGTAAGGCTGGGTTGTAGCACGAAGGGCAGAGCCATCTCACCCTCTCATGTCTCCGATTTCCCCAGTTTCCCCCAGTATCCTCACTCCAAAACCACCCCGGTGCTGCTGTTGGGCTCTCACATGCCGGCTGTCGGAGGAAGGATGCTCAGCGTGGGGTGGAAGCGGTGGGTTGCTCTTAACCGTTGTGGGAGAGTCTGGTTTTCTGATGGCCTTCGTGCTGCCTAAATTCGTAGGGGGCGATTCCCCCACCCCAAATTCCCTCTCTCCCAGGCCCGAGAGAAATTCCTGACTACGTAAAGGTTGTGGGAAAAATATCCGAAATGGGAAAGTATCCATATCAAATTATATCTGCGGTGGAAATGCTCTGCTTTGGCTAATGGTGCCGGAGGAAAATTGAAAGGGAACACTTGGAGTTGATTTGACGGGATGAGAACTGACAAATTCACCTCTTCATTTTTTGATGCCATCACTCGGGTTTTGCCGAGCGCTGATATTGAATAGTGCGAGCGTTTTCCGTGCGTTGAGTTTGGGGATGCGTTTTACGATTTTGGGGGCAGTGAAAGGGGGTCTTGGGGCTACTTTTGCCTGGCAAAGGCAAGTTTCCAGTGGGCTGTGGAGTCCTGGATGCTTTCTGGCCATGCTGGGAGATGGTTCTTGAAGCAGTGCTGGCTGCACGTGGGATAAAATGGCAGGATTTGTGGATATTTGTTTATTTAGAGCTCTGGCACTGACACAATAAGACCTCATGGGAGTCCGAAAGATGCTCCATGCCTCAGTTTCCCCTTTCAACATCACTTCTCAGCATTAACACCGAGCCACGCGGGATGTTACTGCGGCGCAGCTCGAGACGGGGAAGGAAGGAAGAGTTCGGAAATAACTTTTGCTCCGTGCCCAAATCCCCGATACAACCGAAAGCACTTCGGAAAAGGTCCCAGATGCTCGCGGGGAAGCGGGGCTGCTCAGCCAAGCGGGACGGAGAAGCGCATGATACAGCGCTGCGGTGCCGGAGAACGACAGCCCTTGTCAGGCTGACTTATGATGGATGAGGAAAAAACCTATTTCTCATCGGCGGCGGGAAGATGTGAAGTGTAAAGAAGGATGCGCCAGGAGTCTCTGGGCGATTCATCTCGTGTCGGGGCGGGCTCCTGGCGCCGGCAAAGCCGAAAGGCAAGAAAATAGGGAAAAAAAAAAAAAGAGGAGGGGCTGGGGCGAAAATTCATGACGTGAAGGATAATCTCACCGGGAAATATCAAAATGTCAGCAGCACCCCCCCAAGATAGGGGTAGAGGAGGAGAATAAAAGGGGGGCATTTGTCAGCTGTGAAAGCAGGCGTGGATGCTGAGGCTGCCGGAGTGGTGCGGGATGGGAGGCGTTACGGAGAGGAAAGCGGGGCAAAAGGGGATATTTTATTTTATTTTTTTTTTTCCCAGAACTGGGGGGGAATTTTAGCATGGGGGCTGGGCTCTGCCTTGCAGGGGGGGATCTGCCCTGTGCCAAAGGGTGCAGCTTTCAGTTCGGGTGTTTTGGGGAGGAAAAAAAAATAATAAAACGCCATTCCCGTGTGCTCCAAGAGCTACTTTTCACCACTCAGGAATAATTCTAAGTCTCGTTTTTATTTTTTATTATTATTTTTTTTTTTAATTGCGAAAGATGGTGGCTCTACCTCGCAGAGCAAGGGCCGGCCACCTCCGGCTCGGCCGCTGGTTCTGGCCCCATTAAAGCGGCGTGGAGCCCCATTAAAGGCGGCGTGGAGCCCCGTTAGCCACAGGGGAGAGCCGAGGGGGCGAGCGGAGCTGCCGGATCCATGCTGTTATTTCCACAACTGGAATCAGCCCCACCGCAGCCAGCCCAAGGGCCGTGCTTCATCCCTGGCGCAGAGGGTACCAATTTCCAGCAAAGGGGCTGGATCGCAATAGCCGTTTGAAAGAGAGTCGAGATCGAGCCCTGTCGGAAGAGGGGAAATTCTTGCTAGCCGGGATATTTAGGAGGTTTTTAGCGTTTTGTCTCATTCTGGATTGAATTAGCACGCTGCGCAGTCGGAGAGCATCAACCGAGCTGCCCTCAGCATCCCCGCGGGAACTGGGGAAGGGTTTTGTGCTCCGGGAGGCTCCCGGCGCCTTGTTTTCCATTTTGTAAATCTGAAAAAAAAAAAAAAAAAAAAAGGGGGGGGGGGGAAAAAAAAAAAACAAAAAAGGCAGTTTTGCTTCGAGAAATCTCTTGGGTCAGGTGGCAGCAGTAAATAGCCGGAGTGTTTAGAAATGATTGAGCCGTTATTTGGGAGTGTCAGCCGGCCTGCCTGCCCTGCTCTGCTCCGTATGCGCCGGGCACGGCGAGAAAAGTTTAATAGCCGGAATCCCAGGGCACACGGTGTTTTGGGTGTAACAGTTGGGGGCTTGACACCAAATCAAAATCCCCTATTCAAGAAACCAGGTTAATTTACTGCGTGAAATGAACCGACCGAAATGGCTCCCAAATAGACAATAGATTGTACTTTTTTTTTCCGGTGGGAGTGGGGAAAAAAAATCACGGGAAGCCTCTGCAGCAGCCTGGGGGGCTCCTGGCGGGGCTGTGGGGGCTCCTCTCTGCCTTTGTGTGCCCCCCTGCCCGGCCATGGGGTAAAACCCTTCCTGGCGCAGGGGTGGGCGATGCAGAAACCCCCCTTGCGGGAGCACTCGGCAGCTCAGAGTGGCTCTGGAACGGGCTCTGCGGCATCCAGGGGCCTGCCGAATCCATCCCGGGAGATTTTGGAGAGGAGCGTGCCTGTGCCTAAACCCACATCCACCCTGAGGTTGGGGAAGAGGTTGCAGATCTCAATATTGCTGTTCTTGTATGCGTTATTTTTCGGTGGTGGTCAGGAACGTGCAAAGCTCAACCCTGGGAAAGGACCCCTGAGCTGTTTGCCGGCTGAGCGGGAACCCGGGATGAAGCTGGGAGGGGGTGGGGAAAGCTCTGGGAGAGAGGGATAGATGCTATGCTCTAAAAACACCCGGGTACCACTTTAGATCCCCCTTCAGCTCTCAAAAATGAACTTGCAATGACGGTTGGGCTTCAGCGGGGTGGGCAGCTCTCTGGGAAAGAGCTGCAGCTCCAAGAAAGCTGGAGGACCGGGGCCGCTTGCCGTGACGGCTCAGGGACCCCTGGGATGGCAGCTCTTCTGCCCTTTGCGGGGGCTGCATCCCTAAATATCCATCCTCGCCGCTGAGTGATGCAGGGAGCCGGCGGTGTGAGGTCCACCCTCTCCTCCACCGCTGCGTTAAGCGAGACGTTTCTTGCCCGAATCCCGAAAAGGAAAAGCCGGTCTCCTCCGCAACCGGAGACCCCCTTCTCCTTCCCGCCCCAGGAAACCCTGGTACAACTCGAAAGCGATTAATAATACACAAAGGGATGATGCGGTTGGGCAAAGTGCGGCGGTTTCCTCGGCTTGCTTGTGTTAGGCTTTTATTAAGCCGCGATCTAAAGCGAAGGGGAGAGGGAGTGATTTTTATAGCCTGCAGCGTCTCGTTTGCAGATTATTTTCCAAAGACGCTGGGTAGAATATCAATTGCCTGCGATGAGAAATCCCGGCAGGTGCTTGCCTGGAACAGAGGGAGCTGCACAAGCCGGCGGGGTCCCTCCTGGCATGGATGCGTATGGCACAGGGAGGACTGGAGATGCTGGTCCAGTATGGACTGGCGTGGGATGGAGATGGTCCCTGGGGCTGGGGAGAGGCTGTCAGGGTGGGCAAAGGGCTGGAAGAGCAGGGGGGGATGAAGGACTGCGACAAAGCCCTCCCGTCTGTGCTCTTCCCGTGCCTGCAAGACCCTTAAATCCAGAGGTTTTAGCGGAAAGCACAGATGTTCAGCCCTGCAGGTCCAGGTTTCAATGGCACCGCTCATTAGCGCTTGCAGGGAGCGAGGCAGCAGCTGGGGTTTGGATGGGGGACAAGGCAACAGCCCGCGTGTCAGATGGCGGAGAAGGGCAAAAGGAAAGGAAAAAAAACAAAAATCAAAAAAAAGCGCCAGCAAACGGAAAGGGGAGCCGGAGAAGCGGCGGTGACTTGCCCAAAGTCACGCCGCAGAGCGCGGGGACGGAGCCAGGCTGCTCTCTCAGCCCGGTGACCTGTCTGCTGGAACCTGCTCCTGGAAGTCGAAAAGCATCTTTTCCCTCCCTCGTGGGGCTGGATCGAGGACGACTCGTGGTTATTGGCACGCTTCCGAGCCGCCGTGGCGAAAGAAGCTTGAATTCCTGCATGTACGGCAGGGAAAAATTAAAAAAAGGGGGTAAAGAGAAGGTGGGCAGGGGCTGTGCTTTAAGAAAATGATAGTTGGTGGTTCTTTGCGGTGCTCTGAACCCTCCGCCGTCCCTTGGAGCCCCCTTGGAGCAGGCTGGAGGGTGCAGGCAGGTTCCTGCCATCAAGCAGAAGCTCTGTGAGAGCCACAAAGCTCAATCAGCAGGAGAGGAACAATCGAGGCGCCGATGGTCTCGCAGCTCTTCCGCTGATGAAGAAGAGCTGGAGTCCGGACAAATTTGGAATAAGAAATCAGCTGCCGAGGAGGAACACCTAGTGACCTAGCTCGGGGAAGGGGGGGAGGAAAGGAGGAGGCGAAAAGTTCTCCTCTATTACTTCTGTGTCTGCTCAGAGCATCTTTAATCATCATCTTCATCAGAGGGAAGGTGGTAATCAAGGCAGCTGGCGGGGGATGATGCCGTTTCTCTGCGCCGCCGAGGCTCTTCTTTTTGGGGTAGTCGCGAGAGGAGCTCTGGAGTGCGGGGGATGCGTTTGGGATTTATTTGGCTTCTTTTTCTTTTATTCCCATAGCCACTTAGGAGACAGCTCATATTGCGCCAAGGACAGGGATTGAGATGCTCTTGTGGGGGGAGCTAGCGAAAGACAAATACAATATAGTCTCTTATTTATTTTTATTTTTTATTTTTTTATTTTCCTCCTGCCTTCTTTCTTTATAGTGGTAAAATGATAGAATTTCATGCAGTCAATTGAGGCTATTGAGTTGTTTTGCCACTAAAGTGCTGGAGCATTGACTGTATAGATTCCCGGCGTCCCCTCGGAATAACATCCCTTTTAACAGCGTGCCATCAAGGGAGAGCTGTGCCGGCTTTAAAAGGTTTTCCAGGGTTGTATTTCTGCCTCTCTCCCTCTTTCCCCTCTGTGCACTGAAATCAGACCTGAAGCGAGTTTCAAGGGAAGCGGGAAGCCCCGAGCCACGGCCGGGAGGGAGTCGGTTGTGCCCCTGCCCTGTTTTATGGCAAAACCCCCAAATCCCAGATTTGCTCAGGGCTGGGGCCGCATGGGATGCTCGTCTCTTCCCTGCTGGGTCCGTCACACCAGCTTTTCCAGGAGATACTGGGCGATAGCTGATGCTTGCTGCTTGGGATAAAAATAAGGGATAAAAAGGAATGCAAACCCGGGGTTTGGAGGGAAAGCATACAGCTGAAGAAACCTTATTTTCTGTGAATTCCTGTGATTTTTTTTTTTTCCCTCTCCCTCTGTGTGCGCTCGCCCTCGTTTTCTGTTAGCTCTTGTTTCTTGCCCCTCTAGAAGAAACCTTTCCCTTGAACTGAGCAGCGAGGGGACGTGCCAGGCCCTCGGTGCACGGGCTGAGAGCTCATCGCCGTCCGTATCCGCTGTGATTCAGCGGCGTGGCGTCGGTCTTCGCTCTCCGTAGGCGATGAAAATGAGATTATTCCCGGAAGAGAGGAGTAACTTCGCTGTGCATCACTTGGTGTGGTCCCCGTGACCGTTGCCGCTCTGGGTTGCAAGTGGGGCTGGTTTAACTGGGCAGAGCCCCGTTGGGTTCAATGCCTTGGTGTGCAACGCGTCCCTTTGTGGGAGACGAATTGCAGCCCAAAACGGGCTCAGGAGGCGTCATCCAGGGTGAGCATCAGCCTCCTGGCTTGGCTGCGTTATCCAGTGGGGCGGACCTCTGGGGAAGGCGCCGTGCCCATCGCCCCACGCGTGTTGTGGAAGCATCTCCCCACGGCGCCTGCCCACACAGCCCCTCCGTAATGCGGATCTCTCCCTGCCGTGTCCTTGCCGCGTTGGATCAGGCTGCGGCGGCGATATTTATGGAACTCGGCATTCCAAATTCCAGCTTGTTTTAACCTTCAGTCCTCGGTTTCCTGGCTCTTCGGTGTGCGCTCTTTTAATAACTGTAACCCATCTGATAATGTTGTTATAAATTAATGATCTGTTTACACCCTTAACTCTGTTTTAATGAAGACTTTTTTTTTTTGTTGAGGAAAATAAAAGCTGCTGTAATTATACCTTGTAACGGCGGGGTTTTATAGCCGGTGAACTCATCCAACAAGCAATTTCGATTAGTTTATCCAGGCAAATATTCTGGTGTTGATTTCATATATATAAAAAACACACAGCTACTTCCGTGAGCAGCAGAAATAATTATTCCCGGATCCCTGTGCGCCTGTGTCTGGAGAGCAAACTCGTGCTAGATTTTCTGATGTCTAAGAAAAGTGGAATTCGCGGTCCTGCCTTTCTCTCGGTAAGAGCATTAATGGTATCTTTCATCTGACTAGCTTCCTATTTTCCCCAAACTTGTATCTTGGAGATAAATGTGTCCTTCCATCAGATTTTATTGAAATGGGTTATAAGGTTTAGAAATCGCTAGAGATGGGGAAAGGAAAGAGCCGGGCAGGCACTGCCGGTGTGTAAGCCTCATTTCCTCAGGAAACCAGGCTGAAAATACTTTGGGTGCCATTAAAAAGTTGGAGCCGCGGGTGAGTGTCATTTAAGGGTGAAGCTTCAGAGATACTTGCAAGCTGTTTTCCAAGTGCTTAGTTCAGTCTGCCTTTTCCAAAGCGCTCGGCTTTTATAGCCGGATGAATTCCTGCATTTTCGAGGAACTCAACAGCCAACTTGTTGAGCGCATTGGAAAATTTAGCTGCTTCTTCCGTTCAGTACCTACATAGAGCTGGATCCAGCAGATCCTTCTGAAGATGTTGGCCATCACAGACCTTCATGCCTTCATTTCATGTTGCCGGGGACTCCCAGTTGTCCTGAGGTTCACCAGTGCTTTCCACTAGCCGAGGTTGAACCTTAACATGTATGGCGAGGACAAAGATGGAGAGGAGAGGCAGCACGTCGTGATTTGGGAGACCTCAGTTTTGAGTGGCCCTCAATGCCGTGTTTTTGGCAGAGTTGAGGCGGGCCTGCGCTTGAGTGCGTACGCTCGGGAGCATCAGGTGGTAGGTGTTCGGAAATACCTATGGGGCTGGGAAAATCCGGTTTGTCTTCCATGCTGATGCTGCTATAGAGTGGTGCGCAAGGATGGTGATCCCACCATCTGAGGAGGCTTCTTTCTTCCATCTCTTGAGCCATCCCAGCTGCTCGGAGATCCTTCTCTAAGCAATCACTCCCTTCTCCCAAGCCTGCTGAGGGTGGATGATGGGAGGCTGGAAGGTTCCTGGCTGCCTTGGGCAGCTCTGACCATGAATTGGTACCAGGGGTTGAACTCGCCCTTGTTTATCGTCCTGCCCCAGCCCTTCTTATGCCTCGCTCTCCTGTTGCTTCACCCCCCCATGCCGCTGTTGACCATGGACCTTGCTTTCTCCTTGCCTTGGCTGGAGCTGCTCGTCTTCTCAGCTTTCTGCTCGCTTTAGATTTGCGAGTTTAAAAATAACCAGCGTGAAATAGGAATTCTGCCTAATGAGGGCATTGGGGAATGGGGGTCACTCCGCACCCACAGTCGCTCCATGCCATCAAATACGCCAGGTTTCTGCCTCAGGAGCAGCCTTTGCTGTCCCCTTGGTGGCATCTACCTAGGGTTTCTTTGTGGACCTTCCCCTTGTCTGCAATGTATAGAAAGAAATGAGATTCCTGGAGATTTTTCTTACTTTAGTTGGGTTTTTTCCGCAGTAGGACCCTGGCTCTGCCTCGTGGATTCTTTATGTTATCATAATATCAGTACCAATCGAGTGATTTGTTTTATTTTTTTTTCCCGGGAGGCCATCTAGCGAGGACCCTGGAGCAGGGACCTGCTGTCCCATCTGTCACGCTGCCCCCGGCGCATCGAGCCGCTTCCTTGCCCTGCAATCAATTCCTCCCATTCCAGCCCTCTGTTGCCGCAACAAAAAGTTGTACAAAAAGCATTTCCCACCCCTGAAAATCCATTACTGTCCTTGTCGCTGTGCTTTTCTCACTGGCGCTTTTTTTTTTTTTTAATGTATATATTTTATTTTATTTCTTTGGCTGGGTTGGGGCTGTTATCGGAGAAATCCTTTGCCAAGTGTCAGCCCGCGGCCACCTGAAGCAGCAGGACTCCGAGTTATCAGTATTTGAACAGGTAGGAAACAGGCTCCCGGCCACGGCTGGGGCAACGTCCTTCCTCGCGTCCTTGCGACGGGCAGGAGGGATCATCGAATTAAAGATACGGAGCGTGGATGGAGGAATGGGGAGGGTCGGATCTGAGTTTGGCCAGCCCTTGGTGGCTCACCCTGTGGGACAAGATCCCCCGATGCCGAACCAGGGCCACCCCTAGGGACGGTCTCGCCGCTGTCACACACTTCGAGCCACGCTGCCAAAGCTGCTCTTAGATCCATCATCGCGTTTTAAAAAGCCTTCTCCTTCTTTCTAAATGCAGAGCTTCAGGCGCTGTTTTTTCTGTCGTTTTTATTTTGCTTATTTATTTATTTGCTTCGTTCCCAAGCGGGGCTGGTAGCTGAACCTTGGGGACGGGAGCGGGAACATCATGGGAAATCTATGCCTTAATTTTCCCGTCTCTTTTTGTCTTTCTATCTCTACCGAGAATCTGCATAAAGCGGCTCCTCCGTGTATCATTTATTCATACGTATTTTATCGAGAGAGGCTCGGCCTTGTGATGGAGATGTCATCTGCAAAATAATAAGGTCCCGGTTGCTGTGAAAAGAGCACCCCCGCTCTTCCCCCAAGAGGTCATTCCCTCTAAATTATAAATCTTTTTAACCGCTTACCTTGTGGGTATACATGAGCACAGCACTTAGATTAATTCCAGGTCTTCTTCCTTGTCGTCCCCCTTGCTTTTTTTTTTTTTTTTAATAACGTACACATAAACCATTCAGCTCTCTTGAATGTCGGATCTGTATTCCTAATTGGTTCGCATCAAAGGATCTCTTTGCCTTCAGCTGCCGAGGTCTCTGTATTGTGAGGAGACGTAAGTCACAGATATCATCAGATAATTAAGCCGGTATTAGGTGTCGGGAAGCGGTGCTTCCCTTTTTGATCCCCTCCTGTGCCGTACACGGCGTCGCCAACACCCGGAAAAGCCCCACGGCGCAATGGTGGAGGGAGGGAAGGTGGAGATGGAGGCATCGGTGCCACCTAGGAGGAGAAAAAGGGCATGAATTTTCTTTAGGGGTTTTTTCCTCCAGCAAGTCATGGTGCAAACGCTGGGGGAGAGCTGGGCACCGGCGTTTGGGTGTGCAAAAGGCTATTTTTTGGGCTACATACCCGGCGGGGCACGGTGCAGACCCTCGTGGAGGGCATCCATGGGAAGTAGGGCTGCAAAACCGGCTTTACATCCCTTCTCCCAAACGCCAGACCCGACCCTTTAGCCCTTAATTTGGTTCATCCCTGCCAGAAACAGTGGAGCTGCGCCGGGATATATAAATATAGGGACTCTCCTCCCTATATTTGCGGTGCATCGGGGAAGGATGCTTTGGTGGGAGATCTCTCTTGAGCCCACCCCATCACCCTCTTCCTACTCTTTAAACTTTGGACTGATTTTTTCCCCCTTTGCATCTGCCCCGAAAACCACCTGAGGCTGAGCCAGCTGCATCCCAGGAGCTGCTCACGTGGCCCCTCTCACAGAGGGGAAATTATTAATAACCCAAGGTGTAATTATATATGTCTTAAGCCTCGCTCAGGCACCGCCAACATCTTTCCAGAGGGAGGGAGGAGGGGTTTCAGGGAGACACCTTGCTGTTTAATAAATAAAAGAAGAGATTCATAAAGTGTCTGGCAAGCACATTCCTCACATAGAAATGTTACGGAATAACACAGGATGAATAATAGAAAAGGTTATTGAAAAATTCATAATTTCCAAGCGCCAGTGAAGGCCAGGCTTCCGTGCCGTTTATTTGCCTGTAGAAAAGTGATTAAAATATATATTATTGTCCTGTCTATAGGAAAATGTATTATTAAGTGGATACTAGCACGACATTTGAAAAATCCATTTCATTCCATTTAGTGGCGGGCGGTGGGAGGGGAAGGGG